>PVJA010004058.1:0-89418 GCA_004027025.1 Myocastor coypus | reverse complement strand
AAGAAAGAAAGAAAGAAAGAAAGAAAGAAATTAAGGAATCAAGCTGAAAAAGAAAGTGATGAGTTATGCTCTGGTAAACCAATAAGTTTGTTCTTAGACTATCTCTATCTCTATATTTATATCTATACCTATATATACATATGACTACATAGTCAAAGATACTTGAGTATGGAAGCCTGTCTTTTCCAATGATACAATTTTATTTATTTATCGTTTGGAGAGGGTAAAAGGAGAACTTGTTTTAAGACAATGTCCTACTGGATAACCCACATTAGCATCAAACTCGCAGTGTACCTCTTACCCCTACTTTACGATAACACTGTACTTCATGGCAAATGATGATGTACATCATAGGGCTTAGAAAACCAAGATCTTGGTTCAAGGTAAAAATGGAAGATGATAGCTTTAAACTATGTATTTTTCACCCTGTGGAAAATTCACCCCTCTTTGCTGAGTATCTCAACCACACCTGGGGAAATTAAGTGGTCCCCTCTGCAGTGGCCTTCTTCTCATGCCGATGCCAATGGCCCCGTCCCCAGCTGTAGGGCCTGTGCTATCCAGATCTAGGCCTCCTGGGTTAATGTTGTATAAACCCAACTCCCATCTGTGACCTTTTCTGAAATTATCTCAGGGGAATTCAAGATGAACCTGGCATTGAGGTATGCTTCCACTTTTGTTCCAGCGCAAAAATATTCTAACATTGTGATTTTGCACCACTCTGAAGCTGACAATATACCAAGACTCTGTTTGGCTGTGTTTAACTTGTGCAGTCATGAAATAGCTACCAAAGCATGGGAATTTGAAGTCTCTGGAAAATACAAGATGAGAGAAAATGACTTTTTGAATGCTGTACTTAATATGGGGTTTATTGTTTGCTAATAAGGACAAGCTGCAATCTAGAAAATTGTATATAAATGCAAGGGTGTAGCTATAGTGACACTGTTCCACTGGTGACTACCCTGACCTTGACTCAATAGCTCCTTCAGTGATAGCATCACAATGCAACACACATGTCTGTGTGGTGCTTCTATGACTCACACCTGAAGTGTGATGCCATAAATGGGATGTAGGTGTCACAATTTCTAAGCACAAAAGGTTTCCAAAAGTATCATACTGAGACTGTAGCTGATAACATCAGCTGAGATGCTCTCTTACGAGGACCATTATCCACCATCAGTGAATAAAGTCTCGTTTCCTATCACAGGTTCACAGACTGCCAAGGAAACCTTAAAGACCATCTGGTCAATAGGACCCAAATCTATGCTTCTTAACAAATTTTCTAAAAGGTTATAAGAGAGAGACCAGCATGGTGGTGCATGGCTACAATCCCAGCACTCGGGAGGCTGAGTCAGGAAGATCAGAGTGTGTTCAAGACCAAGCTGGACTACAAAAGGGAGCTCAAGGCCATCCTGAACTGCATAGTGAAACCCTGTCTCAAAAAGACCAAATAAATAAATAAATAATAACAAGCTATAAGAGAAATTGGGCATTACTATCGCAGAAACAAAATTAATTTCTCTATGTTAATTGAAGGCATGTGAACATGTGATAAAGGCTAACAATATTAAAGGAACTTCGAGAAATGATACAATAAATTCTCTTTTTTTTCTGTATTTTTGGGACAAGGTCTACAGGGTATCACTATGTAGATCAGACTCACAGTTTTTCACCTGTTTTCATACTCCCAAGTGCTGGGATTATAGGCACATGCCACCACGCCCAGTTTCCTTTGCCATATCAGCACTCACCATGGGCAGGACCAGCACAGAATGCCAGGGGTCAAACCCCAGCTGCTACGCTCTGCTAAAGCAGGTACTTTAGTCTGATGAGCTATCAGGCCAGCACTTAATTATTTTAACAATTACAGGTAAATACATTAACTAACTATGCCACCAAGACAAGCGACAATTCATTTTTATGTTTATTTTTTCCTTCTCTCATTTTCACTTTTTACATAATTTTGTAACTTTTAATAAGCAATAGCAAAAAAAAATAAGCAATAGCAATGACACAGATTGAAAACACATTCTTTTTTATCACATTTAATAAGAAATAACAATGTGACAGTTTCAAAACACATTAGTAGCACTTTTCCAGGATTTGATACAATGGATGTTGTTGTCCTCCTAGTAGTTACACAACACAGGGTGTAGACATGATAATTTTCCTAATCATTATTGGTACAAAAAAAAATTTCTTCTCACTAAACTAAGAGAAAGTAGTTGTATAGATAATCCAATGTTCCATTATTGCAGTGGGTTATTGGCAAAACTGGCAATGATGGAAGCTGTTGATTTAAGCCCTTTACAGCTGAGCATACTAATCTAGCTTTACATTTTATGCTTCCTGGTTAAACTTTTCTGCTGGGTGGTTAAGGGCAAGTTAAAGCAAGACCTGTATAACAAAACATGTAACTTTTGTATCTCTCAAGGTCAGTCAAATCCCCTCAGGATTTACCTCGAAACCATGTACAGTGCTTTGTAGAACTGTTGTCAGTGTCAGCCATCTGGATGAGTCACAGCCAATGCTTGACCAGTTTGCTCTCTGTGAAAGCCTGAGAGAATGTTTTCTTTCTAGATGATTCTCCTCAGGCACACTATATATCTTCAGTCCCTTTCCTCTTTAGCCCCATAATCTCCTTGATCAGAAAATTTGGGAAAACACTGAGCTATAGGATGTTATAGCACAGGTTCTCTTATGTCCTGAGTCCTCACTGAAGGTCTAGGGCTAAAATATTCCCTATCCATGTAGTCCTTCTCTTTCTCTAATTTTTGGTCTGTAAATTTATATTCTTATAAAGAAGATAAAGCTTAGTGGCACTATTACTCTATAACATAGGTATTCAAGCTTAACGTCACTGAATTTCTGAGTATCAAACTTCTTAGACTTAACTTGGTATTGATATTATCTATCAATCATTGATATTCTAATATATCTCTAGAGAATATGATAAAAGCAGGTACACATTTTTACACAGAAATTTAGTAATCTAAGCATATACAAAATTGTAACCTGTTGTAGTGGTTGCTACATTGTGTCGACTTGTCTGGAAGACCTAGCTGTCCGGTTCCCTGTTGGTGGGAGGCCTGCCCTGAGGTACAGCTGGTTCCTCCCTGGAGTGTGACCAGGGCCTGCCTAGGATATGATTGGCTCCTTCCAAGAGCAGGATCAAGAGCCCTGTATGATTGGTTCCAACCTAGGGCACAATGGACCCACATCAGAATGACTGAGCACAAAGGGACATTTTAAACGCTGAGGAAGAAATCAAGACTTCACTTCATCAGAGAAGCTTCAGTCTTTGCATTCATCTTGCAGCGCAACAGCACAGACTCTTCAGCCTCCAGCTTGGACCTTTCGCCATCTGTCGCGGACTCTTCAACGTCCATTACAGACACTTCAGTCTTCCATGGCAGACCCACCAGTCGATGGGTAGAGAGTTACACGGAGTGCTGCAGTGAAGTTCAGACCTCGGGACTGAATTCTTCCTCATCTGACTCTGTGGCTGACTATTGTAAGCCAATCTTATAATTCCTTATAGATTGTATATTTCGTGTTAATATCCATTCCTTATATTTTGTCTCTTCTGTTCCTCTAAGTAAAACTCTGACCAATACACCTGTCAATCCTACAGTATTTTTCCTAGTCTCTTACTCTCTTTTGATACCTATCTTTTTTTTTCTTTTAAACCAACCATTTATTTGAGAGCTAGTATAGCAGTAACTGAAATTACATTAGAAAAAAACGCACACCTAAAAGACCAGAATGACAGGCAATCCAAGCATAGTTTAGTGTTACAAATTGCTATTCTCGGTGTGATAAAACTTTTGGAGGCTCTCAGGACTGTTATCTAATTCATTCTATGTATGGTTTTGCTCCCTGCCATGTTTCCAATGTTTTCTGCTTGGAGTCACTTCATTGTTTAACCCTTAAGTCCTTCATTTCCATTTAGCTGTGCTATACCTCTCCATTTTTATTTTTACTTTTGAGCTCTTACACTAGAGAGACTATAATATTAACACAATTAGATC
Source organism: Myocastor coypus (assembly GCA_004027025.1). Lineage (NCBI taxonomy): Eukaryota > Metazoa > Chordata > Mammalia > Rodentia > Myocastoridae > Myocastor > Myocastor coypus. Next base: position 85,390 of record PVJA010004058.1, on the reverse strand, counting down.
CGATTTATTTCACTTATGAGTATATCTTCAAGATACATCCACTTATACGTGAAGGCTTCAAGTTTATAATTCTTTATTGCTGAGTAATATTCCATTGTATAAAAACACCACATCTTTTTCAACCATTCTTCAGGTGAGGGGAATTTTGTTTGTTTCCAAGATTTGGCTATCACAAATTGTGCTGCTATAAACATAGAAGCACAAACATCACTAAGATATGATGTTTTCGTTTTTTGTGGGGAAATTCCCTGTTAGGGGGGTAGTTGGATTGAATGGGATTTCCAGTCCTAGGTTTTCCATGAGACTCCACACTGATTTTCATAATGGTTGCACCAGTCTAGTTTCTCACCAACACTGGAAAAGGTTGCTTTTTCCCTATAGCCTCTCCAATATTTGTTGTTGGTTGATTTCTTTATGAGAACCATTCTTTGTGGGGTGAGACGGTATCTAAGTGTTGCTTTAATTTGCATTTCATGGATGGTTTGTAATGTGGAACGTTTCTTAATGTATTTAAAGACATGTTGAATTTCTCCCTCTGAGAAGTATGTGTTCATCTTAGATGCCCATTTCTGGATTGGTCTAGAAACTTGGGAAACCTAAGTTTTTTTTAGTTCTTTCTGAATTCCAGATAGAAGACCTTTGTCTGAATACATATCAGTTAAAATTTTCATAAAATTTGTGGGTTATCTTTTTAATTTGTTGGTAATTTCTTTTGACATGAAAAAATTCTCAGCAAGAGGAGGCCGCAGTTGTTAATTCCTTCAAATGTAACATGTGCAATTTGCTTTTTGTTCATGAACTGTTTGCCTATCCTGATGTCTTCAAGATATCCTCCTACTTTCTCTTCCAGGAGATTTAGTGTTTCTGTTTTAATATTATATCTTTAATCCATTAGGACTTTAGTTTGTGCATGGTGATAGACCTGGGTCAAGTTGTAATTTTCAGCATATAGAGAGCCAGTTCTTCAAGCAGTATTTGTTAAAGAGGTTATCTTTCTTCCAGTAGACATTTTTGGCCCCTTTGTGGAAGATAAGGTGCCTGAATGTGTTTGTATTGGCTTCTACATCTTCGAATCTATTCTACTGTTCCTCAGGGTTGTTTTTTTTTTTTTTTTTTTTTTTTTTTTTTTTTTTTTTTTTTTTTTTTTTTTTTTTTTTTTTTTTTTTTTTTTTTTTTTTTTTTTTTTTTTTTTTTTTTTTTTTTTTTTTTTTCCCAATATCATGCTGATTTTAACAATGCAGCTTTGTAGTACAATTCAAAGTCAGGAATCATAATGCCTCCTGCCTTATCTTTGTTCCCCAGGATTTCTTTTCTATTCAAGGCCTTTTCTGGTTCCAAAGAGACTGTAGGAATGATTTCTGCAGCTCTGTGAGGGGTGTTGATGGTATTTTGATAGGCATTACATTTAATTTGTATAACAATAATGGGAATATGACCATCTTCATAGTGTTGATTGTTTCTCTTCAGGAGCAGGGAATATCTTTCCATTTTCTGAAATTCTCTACCATCACTTATTTTAGAGTACTGTAGTTTTCACTCAATAGATCTTTTTATTTCTTTAGTCAGGTTAATTGCTAAGTATTTCATTTTTTGTAGTGCTATTGTAAAAGATATTGTTTCTCCAACTTCTCTCTCAGTATGTTTGTTATCTGTGTAGAGGAATGCTATTAACTTTTGGGTACTGACTTTGTATCCTACTATGCTACGGAAATTGCTTATTAATTTTAGTAGCTACTTGGTGGAGTTTTTCTGGGCCTTCTTACTAGACTATCATGTCATCTACAAATAATAATAGTTTAAATTCTTCTTTACCTATTCTTATTCCTTTTATTTCTCTCTCTAGTCCAATGGCTCTAGCTAATGATTCCAGAACCATATTAAATAGTGGGAGTGTAGAAGACATCCTTGTCTTGTACCAGATCTGAGAGTAAAAGGCTTCTGTTTTTCCCCATTTGGAATTATGTTAGCCATTGGATTGTAATAGATGGCTTTGATCACACTGAAGTAGAGAGTAGAGGCCATCTATTCCAATTTTCTGTAAAACTTTGAACAAGAATTAGTATTGGACTTTGTAAAAAAAAAAACCTTTTCTGTGTCAATTGAGATGATCACGTGATTTTTTGATTTGGCTCTATTGATATAGTATAGTGTATTACATTTATAAATTTGTGTACAATGAATCATCCTTGCATCCCTGGGATGAATTCTACCTGGTCATGATGTATAACCTTCTCAATGATTTGTTGTGTTCTATTTGCTCTGATTTTAGTGAGGATTTCTGCATTTATTTTCATGAGAGAGATTACCTTGCAGTTTTCTTTTTTAGGTTTGCTCCTTTCTCTGGTTTTGCTATCAGTATAAAACTTGCCTCCAGGAATGATTTTGGGAAAATTGCTTCCTTTTCAATTTCACTGAAGAGCTTGAGGAGTACTGGAATTATATCTCCCATAAGTTTTGTCTAGAATTCGGCAGTGAATCAATCAAGACCTGGACTTTGCTTTGTCAATTGATTTTTTTTTTTTTTTTTTTTTTTTTTTTTTTTTTTTTTTTTTTTTTTTTTTTTTTTTATATTTTGTATTCTATTGGCTTTCATTCAGTTCTTGAGATACCTTATTAAGAAGGTATCTTAATAAGGTATAATATATATATATATATATATATATATATATATATATATATATAATCAAGGAGATACCTCCTTGCTTAAGCTTTGGGAAATTGCACTTTTCTTGGAATCTGTCCATTTCATCTGTGTCTTCAATTTTGTGAGAGCAAAGATTCTCAAAGTAGCTATTAATGTTCTTCTGAATCTCTACTGGGTCTGTGGTAATTTCACCCTTTTCATTCCTTATTGCTTCAGTTTCACTTTTTCTTCCCTCTTTTTGATTAAGTTAGCTAGGGCATTATCACTTTTAGTTAATCATTCAAAGAACCAGCTTTTGGATTCATTAATTCTTTGTATTATTTTCTTTGTCTTGATTGAGTCAATTCTGCTCTAATCATTATAATTTCCTCTCATCTTTGGGCGTTCAGCTTGGTTTGCTCTTCTTTTTCTAGACAATTTAGGTGCAACATTAGATTATTCATTTGTTCCCATTGTATTGTCTTCGTTTGTGAGTTCACAACTACAAATTTCCCTCTGAGCACTGCTTTCATTGTATCCCATATATTCTGGTAGGTTGTGCTTGAAGTTTCTTTAAATTGTAGATATTGTTTAATTATTTATTTTACTTCATCTGTAATCCACTGGTCATTTTGGAGGATGTTGTTTAATTTCCATGTATTTCTGGGGTTCTCGTAGTTTCTTTTGTGATTTATTTCCAGTTTCATTGCACTGTGGTCAGATAATATGCGTGGAATAATTTCTGTTTTCTTGCATATGTTTGAACATGAACTATGGATTACTATGTGGTTTATATTAGAAAATGTGCATTCAGAAGTGGTTGAGTGGAAGGATCCTTACATGTCCACTAAGTCCAGTTGTTCTAAGATTCGGCCCGGCGGGATGGCTCCGTGGTCTAAAGTGCCTGCTTGGGAAATCTTGGGTGGCTTCAGGGACCATGGTTCGATCCCGGCCCCACATGCTGCGCCAGCCCTGCCCTTGGGGTGGGCTGAGCCAGCCATAAAAATGAGTGAATAAACAAATAAAGGTTCTGAAACAAGAATAAATAAATAAATACATAAATTTTTTTAAAAAATTCTTTAAAAAAAAAAAAGATTTGGTTCAGTTCTGGTTCTACTACTTTGCTAATTTTTATCTGCCTATCAAAAAATCCTTTCAGGATAAAGGGATGTTAACATCTCCTGTTAAGATTGTATATTGGATTTTAGATATTTATATTGATTAAGTTTTGTCTTATATACACAATTGCTCCTGTGCTGGGTTTGTGCATATTAATGAGTGTAGCCTCTTCGTCTTGAATTTTCCCCTAACCAGTATGTAGTGGCCTTCTTTATTTTATTTGCTCAATCTTGATTTGAAGTTTAGACTATCTGCAAACAAGTTTGCTACCCCTGTTTTTTTATGGGGTGCTAAGCATGTAGTATTATTTTCCGTCCTTTGACTTTCAGGCTATGAATTTCTTTATCAGTTAAGTCTGTATCTTGGATGCAGCATATTATTCGATTTTGCTTCCTAATTCACTATGCCATTCTATTTCTTCTAATTAGAGAATTAAGTCCATTGACTTTGATGGTTATAATTAAAATATATTTACTTATGATTGATATGCTTTTTCTCCTGTGCTTAGTTGGTTGCCCTATTTGGTGCATTCTTCCTGTTCTCATTTGTAAAGTTTGGGTCATTTTGATCCTGCTCTAAAATATTTTTAGTAGTCTCCGGAGGTTTGGCTTTGACCTTTAGTTGTTCTTTGTCATGGGAGTATTTTACTTCTACCTCATACTTAAAAGAGAGTTTTGAGGGATATAGCAGCCTGGGCTGGAATTTGTTTTCATGGAGGCCTTGAAGAACTCTGTTCCACGTTCTTCTTGACTTCATTACTTGTGAAAAGAAATCTGCCATTATTCTGATGAGATTTCTTTTAAATATGCTTTGTTTCTTTTCTCTAGTAATGTTTAGTATATTATTATTCCGCTGGATTTCTGGAATCTTGATTATTATATTTCTGGGTGTGTTTTTCATTGGGTCGATGTTATTTGGAGTTCTATGTACTTTGGTTACCTGAATGTCTGATTGCTTTTTCTTATTTGGGAAGTTTTCTGCTATTCCTTCTGCCTATATTTTTTAATGTCATTTGAACTGACTTCTTTCTAGAGTCTCATGTTGTTCATCATTGCATTGTCTGTCAGATGTTGAATTATTTTTTCCTGCATCCTACTTGTTTTTTTATTGTTTAAATTTAACACAAGATATATTACATATTTTCATCATCAGATCACTTTAGATTAATACATATAGGTATATTAGATTGATCAAACAATTAAACATTAACCCTTCTAAATCAACATTATTTTTTTTTCTTTTCCCCTTTCTTTTCTTTGAAAGTTGACATATTGCATATTGTCCTCACAATTCTTCTGCAGAGTACAGTGTGTGGGCATGAACCACCTCCCTATTGATGTTGATTAGAAAAAAAAAAGGTAAAAAAAAGGAAAAGAATATACTTCTCTTTGGACTAAGAGGAAGCAGGTACATACACAGTCAAATGTTCTGCAATTGCAGTGGGCCACCAGTGAAGCTTGTGATGTTGGAGGCTATTGAATCTAAGCCTCCTAAAGCTTGTCTCACCAATCTAGCTCTGTGTTTCATGCATTATAATTAAGAATTTTTTTTCCCCCTGCTGGGTGGTCAAGGGCAAGTTGAAGCAAGACCTGTATAACAAAACATTCATTTATTTTTGTGTCTTCCAGGGTCAAATCCCCTCAGGATTAAGTTTGGGACCACAGGCAGTACTTTGTACAACTGTTGTTAGTGTCAGCCTTCGGGACGAGTCACGGCCATTGCTTGGCCATTTTGCTTTCTGTGAAAGCCTGAGAGAATGTTTTTCTCTGTGTGACTCTCCTTAGATGCATCACAGTTCATTCATCCCTTTTCTCTGAGGTCCCATAATCTCCTTGACCAGGAAATTTGGGACACCTTTGAGTTATAGGATATTACAGCACAGGTTCCCTTATATCCTGGGTCTTTTTTGACCTTGAAGGGCTAGGGCCAAAATATTGGCTATCCTTATAGCCCTTCTTTTTCTCCAATTTTTGGTCTATTAACTTACATTCTTAGTCCTCCAGCAGAAAAGCTTTGTGATACTATTACTCCATAACATAGGTACTTGAGCTTATCATCACTGGCTTTCTGAGTATCAAATATCTTGGACTTAGCTTGGAAATGATATTTTCTGGCCATCATTGATATTCAAATAACTTTCCATACAATATGATATAAGTAGTTACACAATTTTGACACAGATATTTGGAAATTCATGGAAATGCAAAATTGTACCCTTTCAAGAATATGGTATTTGGCCCAGTCTCTTATTTTCAAGTACTACTCTTGATAGAATGACAGTAACTGAGTTTACACAAGAAGCAGTATATATCAAAAAGACAAGAGTGACATGTATTCCAAACAAAATTTTAGCGTTACATTGTGCTATAATCAATATGCTGAACCTTCTGAAGGTTCTTAAGACCAATATCTGATTCATCCTGTGTACATCAGTGTATGGTTTTGCTATTGATATGTTTTCTGCTTTATCTGTTTCCAGTCGCTTTGTTGTTTAGTCCATAACACATTCAGCTGTGTTATGCCAAGTTCTTGTATTCTTCTTTAAAGTTCTTATATTAGGGAGACTATACGATATTTACACATGTAGGTCTGGTGTATTTCACTAATGAGTATATGTTCAACATACATCCATTTATATATGAAATCTTCAAAATTATCATTCTTTATGGATGAGTAGTATTCCATTGTATAAAAATACCACATTTTTTTAACCATTCTTCAAATGATGGACATTTTGGTTGTTGCCAAGATTTGGCTATTACAAATTGGGCTGCTATAAACATAGGTGCACAGATATCGCTATGGTATGAAGTTTTCAGTTCTTCTGGGAAAATTCCCAGTAGGGGAATAGCTGGATTGAATGGAACTTCCAATTCTAATTTTGTAAGGATCCTCTACACTGCTTTCCATAATGGTTGCACCAATCTGCATTCCCACCAGCAGTGGAGAAGGGTTCCTTTTTCCCCACAGCCTCTCCAGCATTTCTTGCTGGTTGATTTCTTTATGATAGCCATCCTTACTGGGGTGAGGTGGTTTCTAAGTGTTGTTTTGATTTGCATTTCACGAATAGCTAGCGATGTGGAGCATTTCTTCATGTATTTGTAGGCTTGCTGTATTTCTTCCTCTGAGAAGTGAGTGTTCATCTCAGATGCCCATTTCAGGATTGGGTCTTTGAATTTTGGGGCTCTAATGGTTTTTAGTTCTTTGTAGATTCTAGATAGAAGACCTTTGTCTGAGTACTTGTTAGTTAAAATCTTTTCGAAATTTTTGTGTCATCTTTTCACTTTGTTAGTGATTTCCTTTGACATGCAGAAACTTCTTAGCCGGAGGAGGTCCCAATTGTTGATGCTTTCAAGTGTTAAACGTGCAATTTGATTTCCATCCATGAACACTTTGCCTACTCCGATGTCTTCAAGATTTCCTCCCACTTTCTGTTCCAGGAGACTTAATGTTTCACTTTAAATATTTAGATCTTTAATCCATTTCGACTTTATTTTCGTGCATGGTGATAGACTAGGGTCAAGTTTTAGTTTTTTGCATGTAGAGCCAATTTTTCCAGCACCATTTGTTAAAGAGGCTGTCTTTCTTCCAGTACACATGTTTGGCACTTTTGTCAAAAATAAGGTGGCTGAGTGTGTTTGTATTTGCTTCTGCATCCTCTAGTCTATTCCATCGATCTTCAGGTCTATTCTTTTGCCAATACCATGCTGACTTTATTACTGTAGCTTTGTAGAATAACTTTAGGTCAGGAATTGTAATGCCTCCTGCCATACCTTTATTGTTGAGAATTGTCTTTGCAATTCTGGGTCTTTTTTGGTTCCAAATAAATTTTTTGAATGACTTTTCCAGCTCTGTGAGGTATGTCGGTGGTATTTGGATAGGAATTGCATTAAATCTGTACAACAATTTAGGGAGTATGGCCATCTTCACAATGTTGGTTCTTCCTATCCAGGAGTAGGGAATATCTTTCCATTTCCTGAGATCTTCTAAGATCTCCTACTTGTTTTTAAGAAATATTTTCTTACCTTTTCACTAGCTGTGACTGTGTTTGAGACCTGAAACTCTATCGTCACTTTTGTTCATACAGTGTTACCAGCTTCTGATTGAAATTTTATTTTCCTGTATATCTCTGTGAAGTTGCTTCATGCCATCTATTTCTTTCTTGTATTGCTCATTCAATGATTCCATCATTTTTCTATTCTGCTGTAATTTTTATCAGTGTTTCTTTAGAATCATTCATTAATTATTTCCTTATACTTATCTTTTCAGTTTCAACTTCAAAGATTATTTCTACCTGGTTTCCTCTCTACCTTTCTAGTTTTTTTCTTTATATTAGATGATATTATTTCAGGCATGTCCTTTTTAACTTCAGAGTTTATTTCTGATCTGGTTTCCTCTATACTTCTTTGCATTTATTTTTTGCTTCAGACACTATTAATTTAGAGATTTCCATTTTCACTTCAGAGGTTATTTCTTATCTGAATTTCTCTATGCGTTTCCTCGTGTGTTTCTTTACTTCAGATGCTCTTAATTCAGATATTTCAGCTGGGTGATTCCCATTTTCTTCTACACTACCTTCTCCTGCAATTCTTCTCAGTGGGCACATGGCCTGAAATTGCATTTTGCTCCTTTTCTTTTTCATTTTGTATAACACTGTCCTTCAACTTGTAGTTTGGAACTTTGGTGAAGTTATGTCGTTAATGCCTACTGAAATTCAGGTCCAGATCTATCAACTTTGAACTTGTCCAGATGTGCCTGGCTGTGTCTGGCTGCTGTGCTCAGCTTCTTCCTGCTGCAGCCCACGGAAGTGAATCCACTGTGCTCCTCTGGCACGACATTTAGCTCCTCGATTAGCTTGGAGGTTCTTCCCTCCAGCCTCTCTGCAGGGAATTTTCCTTCATGATTCTACAGCAGATGCGAGGGCTGGGATCTCGACAATGAAGAAGCTCTGGTGGCATGAGGGTGCAGGTAAAGTGTTCCTACCTACACCTTCACCATTCCCAGTTCTGGGCAGGGAAGAAGTTCCAGTGTAGTGGGGTACAGGCTGAGAATTCAATAATTCTTTTTTTTTTCCTGTGGAACCGTGGATCAAACTCAGGACTTTGCACTTCTCAGGCAGGCATTTGCGCCCCTGAGCTATCTCCCCAGCCCTCTCAATAATTCATTTTAAAATAAACCACGGACCTAGCAGGATGACTCAGTGGTCTAAAGTGCCTGCAGGCAGCTGCAGGGACCACAGTTCAATCCCCGGCACCACATGCTGCGTCAGCCCTGCCCTCAGGGCAGGCTGAGCCGGCCATAAAAATAAATAAACAAACAAACAAAAGTTCTGAAACAAAAAAAATATTTTTAATTAAATCAATAATAAATAAACCAAATTACCTACAGAAAAATTCATTACCATGGCCTCTTTCTAATTCACTTTACATATTGCGACTTCTAAAAAAATTTTATGTAATCGGAAGCATCATTATTTACATAACTCTTAACAGATTCTCATTTGACTATAGAGTAAATCCCAAGTGCTTATCAAAGCATGGAATATATTCAGTTTTGAGTTTTGTGGGGGGTTTTGTTACTGGAATTCGAAATCAGGATGTTACACTTGTCAGACAGGTGCTTTTACCACTAATCTATAACCTCAGGCCTCATTGTTCCCTTGTCAGGCTCATTTCTCTGTACTTCTCAGTTCCTTGCACTCAGTCACCTACTCACTCCTCCCAACCTGAAACGATGCACGACTGCGTGTGTGGTCATTCACCCCAAATGCCAGGGTCTGCATAGGGCCTTGACTTTTGCATGTCCCACCTCTGCCAGGAGCATCCCTCATATCTTTGCATTCCCAGGAGACAAACACATACTTGGCTCTCAAAATGTGAGTGGATGTTATCAATCACAGTCTCAGTGTGCTACTTCTCAAAGTTTAATGTGCTTAGAAATGGCAGCACTGCATTACCTTTTCCACAATATTTCCAGATTCCTCCCTCCTAGCTGCCTTCACCAGCCGAATGATCACTCTTCCTTTTATGGTACACATCTAGCATATGGCATGCATTCTCATTTACGTATCTGCTCCTCTCTCTTTGCTTCATCCCACGCCCTTCCCACCACTTCCTTGATTATTTCAGTGGTTGAGAAATTAACCAAAATTATCTTAGAATCCTCAGTGCTAGCACTCTGCAAGTTACGGATTGTGGGAAGAAGGACAAAATGAAGACAGGTAGTGAGGAGTAGGCCAGCTAGGAAGTCAAATCAGCTCTATTTAAAATACATATCACATTTACCAGTATGGGGGCATCTCAGCCCCCCATTATTCTCACCTGCACTTCTGTAGCAGCCTCACTCTGGTCTCTTTGCTTCTGCTTTTGCCTTATTATTTTCAAAGAGGTTGCTAGAGAAATATTTCTGAATGCTAAGTCAGATTGTCAGATAATATTAATTCTCAGCTAAAACCTTCAAGGTGCACTATACACTGTATGAAAACATACTCCACACCTTCACATGCCTCACGACCTACTTCCTCACATTTTACTTCGGTGCCTTCCTTATTTCTTTCACACTAAGATACTATGGTTTACCTGCCTATGGGTCACCGCATGCTTCCTTTCTTCACATCATTCAAAGACTACTTCAAATGTTAATTTTGTGAAGACAACCTCCCCCAACACCGTGTAGTCCCCGTCTCATCTCAATATCATTCTCAAATAGAATGCATCCTTATCCATGGTTAACCCTTGTTTGCTTGTGAACAAGAAACTGCCTCTTCTTGCCTCTAGTAGAATAAGGCATGTTCTCACTTTCATCACTGTTTTCCCAGGTCACTCATAGGTCAAGTACAAATGGATACCACATGCTGAGGCACTTAGTATGTATTTGTTGAAAGGAGGCGAAAGACATATTGAAATTGTGCTATAGCCTTTGCATCTCCCTGGTCTGTTTACTGTTTCATTTTCCTAGATAACTTTTACCACTTGGCCCTCCTCCAACCTATTTTTCTACAAAAGTACTTGTGCCTCAAGTTGACCCCACTCTAAGGCCCATGTTCTATTCTTCCTTAGAAATCAATCCCTATAAATATATCATCTTTGGTGTCTGACTGCCCAGAGTTTGCCAGTGGGAGCCTTTGGCAGGACATCAAAGACCAGAAGAAAGGAGTAACAATTCCTTCTGGCTCCTGTAACTATCCAAATCTACAGCCCCAGAAGCCAGCACCTCTCCTTATTTCCTTTTTAGACCAAGAAGGGAAATCGCATTCTGCTGTTGCTAATCTGCTTTGTGATTTCTTGACACTTCTGGCTTATTAGTAATGTTTTGAACCATCTGAGTTGGATTCTAAAATGAATGAAAAATAATGATGTTGCTTCCTACTGCACTCAGAAAGCCCCCAGAGTCAGAAGAGAATTTCCAAGACCTGCCCTACTTAGTACTGGGGCAATGTTCACTTCAGTGTCCTGCTATCCTGACTGAGATCCGCAGGCCACTTGTCCAACCTCGTTGTCATTAGCAGTATATGTATGCTGAGCCCTGCAGTGTGGCTAGTCTGGTTGAAAAGTAAAATCTTAATTTTATATAATTTTAATTGATGTAAATTTAATTTTAAAGCAAACCTTAATTCAGCTACTGGCAAATTTAAAGTATTTTGGGACACAAGGAAACATAAATCCATTTTTTGAAAAAAACTTTTTTTGAAATTTAAATACCGAACAAGTTTTTTATGAAAATTTATTGAGTACATTGAGATAAACTTTAAGAGGAAAATCTAGACCATAATTTCAAGATTGATCACAAAATAAAGAATAGGAAGTCACTAAAAACTTCATGTTGTCACATGTTGAAGTAAGAATAATAAACATGTTGAGAAATCATGTTACGAATGCATTCATTTGTTGGGTTTTTGTTGTTGTTTCTGGGTTTTTTGTTTGTTTTGTTTTGTTTTTCATTTTGATATGACCACAAACACACTTAACGCATGCACATGGCTGATGTTTTCCTTCTGTCACCCACGTGACTCTGCATCTGTGTCACTAATTTACATCAGCCCTTCATCCTCCGTCCATTCTCACTCCTCTCATCTTCTCACATACATCCCTACCTGTCCAGGAAATGCTCCCTCTCTCCAAAGCTACCAATTTTGTTTCTCAGTTGCATTCTTCTATCTATATTGTTATTTTGCCAATTTACAAAGGAATTTCTTCACCTCCATTTCAACCAGTGTTCTGTTTCTCATCTTGCTTTCAGAAATCCTTGTAAGTATTTCACTACTGTCCAGTTCCAGTTCTCTGGCTTTTTACACCACTCTCTCCTCTGAGAAGAGTATTATTAAAATCTCCAAACACTTTTGCATCAGATGGGTCTATTCCAAGTCCTGAGGGTAGTTAACTGGAAAAAAGCAGCTAACTTCATCCTCCATGGTGCATTTCCTTCTTTCTAATTGCTAGGACAATGTACTCCATTGGGTTTCCACTTAGGTCTCTAACTGCTCCTTTTTGGTACTCTAAAATTATTCTTTCTTCATTACCCATCCTCTTAACATTGGATTGCTCCACATTAAATCCTTGAACCATTTTCCCTTCACCCATTTCTTTGGTAGTTTTTGTCTTGCTGCTTTATACAAGTTAATCATTCTATATATTATTTCTATAATTCACTTACTTATTTTTTTTAATGGAACTGGGGATCAAACTGAGGATCTCATACTTGCCAGGCAGGCACTTACACCACTGAGCTCTCTCCCCAGTCTTATTTCTATAATTCAGAGCACAATTCTGAATTCCAATTCATAATTCTTACTACCTAAGCTGAGGTGTCACTTAATGCAATTTATCTATCTGTTGGCTCAATTTAGCAGGTTTCTGACTTTACATGATTCAAATGCAATACAGGTTCAGTGCAAACTGTACATTGAATTTTCATCTTTCCAAAAGGATCAAGATAAATGCCACAGTGCTTTTTCCTGATGCCCATCTTTAGTCTATTCTACGTGTCCTGCACATATGTCCGGTAGACCAAAGAACTATGTTAAATAGTTTAAGTATATTGAATGTATTTTTTCATTCGTGGTATTATCAGTTTATGATTGGATTTTGAGGTCCTTTCTTCATTGCAATTATGAAGAGGGGCATTTGTATTTCTAAAATTTTCAATCTACATTGTTTGCAACTAATAATAAGTAGTTTGAATCAGAAATTTGGAGTCATGGTTGACTTCTGTCTTTCTCCATTCTCTAGCACTTCTAAGAATTCTGATTAGTTCTAGCCCCCAAATAGGCCAAGAACCCCACCTCTTTCACCACTTCCACTTTCCTCTTGGCTTCTATATTGGTCTAAACTTTAGTTGCCTATATCATGAAATGGTGCAAAGAGCTTCTTAAATGTTCTCCCAGATTCTTCCATTACTTGCCATAGTCTATTTGCCATACAGCCACGGCCAAAGTAAGCACATCAACAATAATATTTTGTGCAATTTCTACTCAATAAAATCCAAAGATTTCTCTGTTTCATGTGGAGTACAAACCACATTTTTAGATACTAAAAATTAAACCTAGAGGACGGACATGGTGGTTCACGCCTGTAATCCCAGTGCTTGGGAGGCTGAGGCAGGAGGATCAGTGTGAGTTCTAGACCACCCCGGGCTACAAAGGTGATCTCAAGGCCAGCCTGGACTGCATAGCGAGACCCTGTATCAAAAAGACAAAAAAAAAAAAAAGACTATTCTTGAATTAAACCTAGAGCCTCAAGCACAGCAGGTAAGCTCTCTATCCTTGAGCTGCATCTCTATCCCTTTTTGGTTCATTGGTGAGACAGACCCTTGCTAAGTTGCCCACAATGACCTCATATTTATGATGCTTCTGCCTCAGCTTCTCAAGAAGTTACAGGTATAGGTAAACACCACCACACTATATTGTATACACGCCCACCATTCTGCTCCTTTCTCAACTTTCAAGTTCTTTTTAGAACACTTCACATATTTTCCTGTCACAGATTGTGGATCAACTGTTGCCTCTACATCGAACAATTTTCTGCCACATGTCTACAAGCTAGTTAATATCCTGTGTTTACTCAAAATTTATGTTTCCTATGAAAATTTACCTGGTTTGAGCCTTATTTTCCCTTACACTTAACACTCTCCCCAAATGCTACCCCTCACTCTGTTGTTTTGCCACTGTTCCCTATAGTTACTGCCTTTTATAATTTGTTTTGCTTATTTTTACATTTTTTATGTTTTTCCACTGGTATGGATAGCACATGAGGGTGGAGATTGTATCTATTTTCTGTCTACCTAAAGCAATGCCTGCCCTATGGGAAAATTTCAAAATGTCTTTGATGGGAGACATTCAGCTCAACTTTCTCGTTCAGCATTAACTACACGATTGTTAAAAGCTATGATTTTTATAAAATCAATGATCTAAAGTCAAATTGATTTTTAAAAATGCACTTCATTCTGTACATGTCAAAGAATAAAAGTGGACCCATATCTTTCACCATGTACTACCAAATTTCAAATGAATCAAAGTTCTAACTATTACAACAGAAACACTGACTCTTCTGAAAGATACGATAGGTAAATCTCTTGAAGACATTGGCATAGTCAAAGCTTATATACATAAAACCTTGATCACACAGAAACTACCACAAAGAATCAATGACTGGGATCTCATCTAAAGGAAAGCTTTGCACAGCAGGAGATTGAAGTGACCATAAGCAATGTGGGAGGAAAATACTTTATAGCTCTTACTAAAAGGATTACCATCATGAACACATAGAGAATTCAAAACAACCAGACCTGCTAAATTTAAAGACTCAGTCCAAGAGTAGACTTCTGAGATGAATGCACACTTCTCAGATAAAGAAACACAAACATCAAGTAAATATATAATAAATGCTCAATGTCATAGGTCATTCAGGAGATGCAAAGTGCCCAGAAAAATTAAGATCATTGAACCACAGCAATATATACACACCTATGTTTATAGCAGCACGATTTGTAACAGCTAGGGCTTGGAAACAACTCAAATGCCCATCAAGAGAGATGGATAAAAAAAGTTGTGAGTTTCTTATACAATCCAGTACTACTCAGGCAAAAGGAAGGATAAATAGAGACTTATACGTAAATCGATGCAACTTGAGACCATACTGATAAGTGAAGTAAACCAAAAGCATATGTATAAACATCATATTGTCTCCTTAGTGTAAGAATCTGAAAGAGTATATAAAATTGGAAAGGTACAATACATACTGTGAAAAGTAAAGAAACTCTGCAAGGAGAAGGAACAACTGGGATAAGGCAAAAGAGAAAGGAAAAGAAGGGAAAGGAAAAATATATTTGTGTATGTATAGTATAACTTAGATAATTGTACTTCTGGTTCCCACTAGCCCATTGAAAGGCACAGTGTATACTTAAAACTTTTTCTTAATTTTCAAAATTTTTTGTCCAATTTTGCATACTTCTATATGGTAATTTGAGCAACTAACTTGAAGTCAATAATTTGCAATATAACAACCATTGTTGAATTTCTATCATTTTGTTTAATGAAATTCTATACTGTTTCTATGTTTTAAATATTTTTAATCTCTTTAAAGATAAAAAATAAAATAATAACAGATGTTGAAGAGGCTATGAGAAGAAAAGGAAGCCTGTTTCATTGTGAGTATAAATATAAACTAGTAGAGCCAATAAGGAAAAGAGTATGAAGTCTCCTCAAGAAACTAAAACTGGGGCTGGCCAAATAACTCTGTGAATTAAAGTACCTGCAAGAATGTACACAAGCCAGGGGTTCAATCCCTGGGTCTGCTGTGCTGGCCCTGCCCCTGAGGCACCTCAGATGACAATTGAGACTGGGTGTGGTGGCATGTGCATGTAATCTCAGCTTTTTGGAGGCTGTAAACAGGTAAGCCACTATGCGTCTGAACTAGTAGTGAGACCCTGAACACCTGACAGACCCTTCCCTAAAATACAAAAAAGAAAGAAAGAAAGACAGAAAGACTAAAACTAGAAATGTCATTCAATCCAGCTACTCCACTTCTACATATCTCCCCCAAAGAATTTAAAACGTATTACAATAATACATGAGCACCCACGTGTATAGCTGAACAGTTCATAAAATAGGTAGCTCTTGGAAGTGCCCTCTGTCCTTCAACAGATGGCTGAAACATGGTATTTATGCACATAGTACAGTGCTACTTTGCTCTAAAGAAAGACAAATTTGGCTCATTTATAGGGAAATGGATGCATCTTGAAACCATACTCATAAATGAAGTAAATCAGATCCACAGTTATAAAAAGTACAAGGTTTCTGGGTCAGTGAGATAGTTCAGCAGACTAAAGTGCCTGCTTAGGCAGGTGAAGAGACTGGGGTACTATTCCTGATGTGCCTGCTTTGGAGATGCAATAAGACAGAGACCAAGATTGGGCATGGTGGCACACACCTGTAATCCCAGCACTTGTGAGGCTGAAAACAGGAGCCTGATCACGAGTCTGATCTATGTAGTGAGAGCCTGTTGATCCTGTACTAAATACATTTTAAAAAACAAAAATCCATACAAGGCTTCTCTTAGATGAGAAATCCAAAGTATAGATGAAAGAGCAAAATTAAAAAATAGAAAATGTGTAATGAGGAAATGAATCTCTTGTAAATAGGAAGGGAACTAAGAGTTGAAGGGTGGGAGACAGGAGGGAAGTGAAATAAACAGAATTAAGTTATCCGATGTATGTTTATCAACTCCCACAATGAAGAGAATTATTATGTACCACAGACATGTACTAATACGAACAAAAATTTAAAAAGTAGAAGTAAAGTCCTAGAAAAAATAAAGAAAGAAACAAAATCCATAATGTATAAACTGAGAAGTACTTTTTTCACAAAATACAACCTAGGTATTGACTGGCTCCCTACCTCATAAAATCAAAATAACAAATAAAAATTTCAGTCTATTGATTGTGAAAGCCAATACTTCCTCAAGATTTGAATGGATGGCGAGACTAGCAGTAGTGCTCACTTCAGCTCTCTCTCTGTCTGTGTCTAAATAATTCAGGACAGCAACCATTTCATTGTTTCTCCTATATGCCCCCTTTTGAAACAAAAATTCAAAAATGTTGGTTTATCTATTCTGTACTAGATTCAAAATCCAGTCATGTTGCTCTTCCCTCCAATTCTATTGAGTATTTTATGCCCTTTTCTCGACTGAATCTCAAAACATCAAGTTTTACATTTCTTCTCCTTACTCAGTAGTTTTCAAAGTTTTTCTTTAGAGGTCTTTTTCTAAGAGCAGCTACTAATATATGTTTGTCACTCTCCTACTTGAACTGTACAATATATCCTCTTATGTAATCTATATAATAAAATATTCTTCTTTCCACAATCCTCACTTTTTTAGTACAAAAAGAAAACAAGTAATGTAAATAGGTTGAACAGGGGCCAGGGGCACAGCTCCATGGCACAAGTGCCTGCCTGGAAAGTGCAAGGTCATGACTTTGAACCCTGATCCCCCCCCAAAAAAAAATGTTAAACAAGGCATCTATTAAGGTCTATGGCTTTGTAACCATCATGCTCAAGGAGACAAAGTTAAAATGTAAGATGAAACTGTTCACAAATTTGGTTTGTCATAAAAAGTATTTTATTTTAACTTCTCATAAAAAGTGTATTAAGTTCAGTACTGGGAAGAGAGTCAGTGGAGTAAGTGCTTGCCTGGCAAGTGCAAAGTCCTGAGTTTGATTCCTGATACCACCAAAAAAAATGTAAATTAATATTAATTCCCAGAATAAAATAAAGTTTGACTTTTAAAGCAACTCGTTACTGTTTAAGAGAAAAAAAAAGTTTTGTAGACCATTACTATGTGCCAAAAACTTTGCAGACTATCTAATTTAATGAATCCAGTGAATTCAGAGTAACAACTTTTGATGCCAAAAGCTACCTAGGTGTGGTCTCATTTATTTTTCAGTCTAGCCACAATATAGGTACTAAACTCACCACACTATGATTCAACCATAGAAAGGTTAAGTAGGTTATTTTCCCTTGGCAAATAAGTGATGAGCCAAGAGTCGTGTTCACCAGTGCCTGACCGCATGGTAATGCTGCACCTTATGAGGTATAATAGTAAGTCACTGGGAATCACATTAGCAAGCAGAGATCCTCAAGCTCCAGATACCTTTCTTAAAGTCCCACAAATGATTCTCAAAGCCTCACTTTCTAAGGACTGGCCTCTACAACATACTGAGTGTGAAGTTTCTCCTGCCATGATTTAAATGTCAAACTCTTATAACTTAAGTACACAAATATATGGCTAAGAGATAATCACAATCATGCACTGTTCTCTCCAAGTTTTCTTTTCTAAGATGTCTAAAGAAACTGTGATATGTGACATAGTATTTGGAATAATCATAATTTGACTGAAAGGGTCAAAAACTTTATAACAGGAAACCATTGATTTCAAATGTAATCCTTCAGTGGCATATTCCTGGAAGAATATACCAGGAAAAAAAAGCTTTGAAAAAAGACTCATTTTTCACTAGTCATATAAAATTTAATTTTCATAACATTAATGTAACTATTGAAAATGATTAATTTTAAAACTCTACTTTCTATAACGGACTTACCATTCTAGAAGGCACAGTGTGGGCACTGCAGTGATTTTTTTCTCTGTATATCCAAGCAAGTATAATACAGCCCATATGATCAGAAAACAATAATTTCTGAGAAAGAATGATGTTAGGATCATGTCGTCCCTTCATTCCTCAGCTATGGCTGCTCAGCAGAGCCTGGTCTGCAATAGGTTTCTTCTCATACTCTAAGGAAGGGGAAACATCTTAATAATGGAGTTAACAATGTAAAAAGAAGCAGTGAACTTTAAAATACATTATACTAAACTGATCTGGCTTAATAGATTCAGTTTACAAAATCCATCGAACAAGAAAGGTTTTAATTGACCACAAATTAAATTAGAAACTCTGAGACTTAAAAGACAGGTAGATGTATTCTATAAAATTTTGTAATGGCTACTCTCGGGCCTGCCATGCCTGCCCCACCCCTGGAGTGCGCTGAGAGATTGAGCCCAGGCATGGTGGCACATGCCTGTAATCCCAGTAATCCTTGGGAGGCTGTAAACAGGTGGATCCCTATGAGTCCAATCTGTGTAGTGAGACCCTGTAGATCCCGTAGACCCTGTACTGAATATGTGAATTTTCTATCAAAATCCTTGCTGTTTCTAATTAACCAAGTTGACTTAGAAGTTCTTTCTGAAGGAAAACAAAAAAGATAGTAACACTTAGATTTTTAAAAAAAAGGGGGGGGGGGTGCCTGGCGGCATGGCTCAGTAGTCTAAAGCGCCTGCTTAGGAAAGCTTGGGCGGTTTCAGGGACTGCGGTTCGATCCCTGGCACCACATGCTGTGCCAGCCCTGCCCTTGGGGCGGGCTGAGCCGGCCATAAAAATGAGTGAATAAACAAATAAAGGTTCTGAAAGAAGAAAGAAAAAAAAAATAAATAAAATAAATAATTCTTTAAAAAAAAAAAAAAGATTAAAAAAAAATATGTAAACTACCTGCCTATTTAGTCCTTGGCAAGATAGAACAGTAAAGACTTTAATGTTAAATATTTGCCTTACAGTGTATGTTGATGAGCCCATAAGGTAAACAATATATGTTGGTCTTTAAAGAAACTGCCTTTTAAAAAACTAGGCCATATCTTGAAGTTTCCACAAATACTCATTGAATACTGTCTCTACCGTTTACCCTTCAAGTTCCTGTTGAAGTATGGATATCTAGGATGGAATTTGTCACTGACCGCAGTCATGTGTGGGAAGAAGCACACCACAGGACAAAGCAGAGTCCTGTACCTGCAGCACATCTCCTCCTACCTCTAATGTCAACTCTGCATTGCACCTCAAATGTTGGAATCCCATACTGCACATAGAGTACATGAGTTTAGAAGAAACCCCACCCATGCCTTCTGCTTGAGTGCTTCTGATACCCCCTCTCATGTTGCCCAAACTGCCACACTGTCTGGCAGCACTGCATGTAGTAACACTTAGCAACCAGCACAGGCTTTTTTTCAAATCATGCTATGCAATGTGCCCTCTCCTTGGCCTCTTGGCTTTCATCAGATCCCAGGAAAATGATGCTTCCATCACCTTCACTATCAGCAGCTCCAGTTCTTGCGGCAATGTCCATAAATGCAGGGCTGCCCTTGACTTGCTGCACCCCCGGCAAGCTATTCTTCCTCTTTCATGAGGCGTACTGTGATTATGCTATAGGCCAAAGGCTGCCTGAAGGACTTCCTCCCCTGCCAGGGCCAGCACAACTCCTCCATACAGATCTTGCTGTCAGGTAACTGTGAGCAACTGAATTTTCTCTCAAACTTTCAGGACTCTAAAGTGTCTGGCACTGGTGTATCTGAAAGCTGGGCAGCGGTGGAATGAAGAGCCCAAGAGGTCAACCCTCAACAGTGAGGGAGAAATTTTACAGAAGGTTTTCTTAGGGCAAGGTATTATGTGAAGTGCTCCATGCCTTATCACTGTACTCCATATGGAGACCCTAATGTTAATCACCCACAAAAGAATGAAACAGAATAAGACTTAGCCAGACATCTAAGGTACATAAAATTTTTAAATAATACACAGTACTATGATCAAATTTCTCAGAAGACACTACTTTCAGGAACCCTACAGATAGCAAAATCCAGATATCTCAAATTGTTTAAAAATGACTTAGTGCTCAGGCCGGGGAGATAGCTCAGTGGACTAAGCACCTACTTAGGCAAGCACAGAGACCAGGGTTCAGTCCCCAGTACTGCATGCTGTGCAGACCCTTCCTCCAGAGGTGCTGATCCTGTGACTGAGTCTGGCCATGATCACACATGCCTGTAATCCCAGCACTGGGGGGCTGAAAAGAGGAAAATCATTATGAGTACAACCTGTTTAGTGAAAGCCTGTACAAAAAGAAAAGAAAAATGGCCTAGTACTTGAATATATTCTAACCTCATCTTTCCGTATATTTCGTGCCATTCCTAAATTGCATATAATGTCCCATATACTGTAAACTCTGTAGAAATAGTTTTACTTTAATGTGCATAAGAAAAAAACATAGGTACGTGTTATGTCTGGGCACAAGTTTATAAAATGTTTTTGGGTGACTCTTGATTGAATGGTGAGGTGGATCCAGCAGGTGATAGAGATGAGGTGTATTCAAGAGTTTGGGAAATGCACAGTGAGAACAAGAAATACCGTATTGCAGCATGGACTACAGTTGGAAGAACAGAGAGACAAAATGTGAGGCGCAGTGTCAATGCCACCATCAGCACTTCCCTCTCAAAGAAGAATAAAAAAGTCTGTGCTGCAGAGCGTGATCCAGCTGCATTCCACTCCAGGTCTGGCACCGCAAGCTCTGGAAATATGGACCCATTTCTTTTCCTCTGTGAACCAGCCTTCTTATCTATAAAGTGAGATGCGGGGACCATACTTATTTCCTCTTCATTTTCCTTAGTCCTAACTATTCTGGTTTCAAACCACTCCTAACCTCGGAAATTAGCCTGACAACAGCCAACCCTTAGTTATCACTTCATGATCATTAAATCCAATTACGATCTTTCAACCACTATCTTGTCCCTCTGTTACCTAAATGCTCTTTATGGTACTAAACTACCACTTTCTGTGTAAAAGTACTTCTCAAGCTTTTGGTCAAGATTTAATAGATTAATAAACGGATCCCCAGCATAAACTTGCAGGTTTGTTTTTTATTTTCTTTATTGTTTGTTTTAAATTTTAATAGACCATTTTTAAGATCAGCTTTAGATTCATAGAAAAATGAGAGAGATTTCTCATTTGATCTTTCCAACACATGGGCAACCTCCTGCACTAGAAACTTGGTTTTCTGGTGACATAAAATAGAACTCATGAAACTGGTTACAGAATCCATTATTTGATGACATTTGCTTGTTGTGAGAGGGACCATATGTGTCTGCATGGGTTTCTGTGCTTCTGCATGTGTACATGTATATGAAGTATTTCCCTTTGAACTTTATGGAAAAAAATTTATAACTCATGGTAACTGAGCCTCAGTTTAATTGGCTGTTTTTTTATGATTACATTCATCTCTTTGACATTGATTTTTTTCTCTTTTGACTAAATGTAACTTTCAATTATCTCTCTGACAGCTCTCTGTCTTGTACATCACAACCAAAGTTTCAGTATTGCCACCAGGATTTTTATAGCCACTAACCTCGTTACAAGTTATTGACCATTTCAATTGAGTGACATGAAGAAAATGATATATTGATATGTTCCAGCTGACAACAGTATCACAGATTAGAAAAAGAAAGCCTGAGTAGGGAAATGATAAAGTTATTACTGTGATCCAAGTTAAACTAATTAGAGAATAAAGAGAAGAGGGAGGTAGTCATGGCGATGATCAAACAAATATTTGATAGTAATTTCTGGAAGCCAGTCTCCAATTTATGATGGTAGGACTTAATTTTTTTTCTTAATTTCATTTGTTTGTTTGTTTGTTTTTACTTTACAATACTGTGCAGTTATATTCAACAGAAATCAAACGTTCAGTTTTGTTTTTTTCTGGCCAGCAATGTATACTCTGTGTTCTCTTGCAGTACTGGATGAAGATAGTGTTCTGAGCCCTAGTTAGCCTCGTAGTCATGAGGTAAATGACCAATACTTTCTTTTTGTAACTCGTCATGTTTACAAAACTCCCTTCTGTGTGTATGTGAGATATTCAACACAATATTATTGAACACTCTTGAGGAGATGCTTTTGTAGCCTAAGGTAGGGGCTCTAGCAGATTTAAGGTAGAATAACCTAAACCATGATGTTCAAGAGGTTAGGTATATCAGGTGAGTTTATTTTTCAGATATATTTTCACTTGTTGATATTTTCAGTTTACAGTGAAGATGTAACCCAATTATAAGCCAAGAAGCAACTGTATCAACGTGAAGATGACAACGACAAAATTGATCCCAAATCTCAAGAATAGAAAGATTAAGTTCTCAAAGACTTTGTCTAAAAGAAAGCAATTTAAATCACAATAATCATCAGTGATAACATCATTTAAAAAAATTAACTCGGACCAGCAATGAGACACTAAGATCAATTGTCAAGACTAAAATCTAAGCATCATAAGACCAGTCCAATTCATAATTTAATTCCATAGACATTTTGATGTAATTAATAGTATAAATCTGTTAGTTCAGCTTTGTACAGAATTAATTTTTTAAAGTATAGAGTCATTTTTTATGTATTTAGTGTGGGATCTACAGAGTCTCACTATGCAGATCAGAACTATAGTGATTCTCCTGTTTTCAGCCCCAGAAATGCTGGGTGTACAAGTGCATGCCACCACGTCCAGCCACAATCACCATCTCAGCATGCCCTGGGGGCAGGGCTAGCATGGCACCGCAGAGATTGAACCCGGGTCCCTGTCCTCCATCTGAGCAGGTACTTTGGTTTGCTGAGCTATCTGTCTGGCCCCAGAGTTAACACACATTCAGGAAGAAAAACTCTTTTTAAATTTCCATATTGGCTGAATGCTTAGACATATACTCACATCAAAATCATCTATTTAACTAAATAAGTCTTAGTTTTATAACTTTTAAAGTTCCCCTTTCTATAAAATTAGGCTATAAAAAAGAGAAACTTAACACTCCAACTATTATACAGATATTTAAATTGAGACTAAAGTGAAAAGATATTCTTTCCAGTGGGATCTGCTTTACTTAACTCTTAAGATGTCTTACTAGGAACAGCTTAATTTTACAATTACATGTCAACAAAGGAATCTATGATATTGTCATGTCAGATACTTAATTCCTCATTTTCTCTTCCATTTAACTAAATTTCATAAAAAGTCCTCCAACCACAGTTTAACAGGGTGATGACAATTTAATTAGATTAGGACCTTAGTGAAGAAGAATAATGATGGAACTGAAGACAGCTATGGATTACAGCTTGGGCTTCTACTGCTGGACTTGGGTGAGGTCAACGTCTGCATAAAATGACTGCTGATGAAGTCAATCACTGCTTATAAGCTCCTGGCTTTTTACTTTCCCACCAATAGATGATCTTACTAGAGAACAGCCAGCCATCTGATAATAAAGATCAGCTTCCAGCAAGAATAGGACTTGAAATCAGTACACTCATTTTCAGACTTAATTTTATCATTTTCTAGAGATTTGGCCTTAGGGAATCCCTTATACTGAGATTCGTTTCCTAAATTAAAGTAATATACTTTCCAAGCTAGATAACATACACACACATACACACACACACACACAAACACACACACACTCTCTGTACTTAAATAGCAATATTCTTCCAGATTTTCTGCTGAAATACTCCATGCAATTCTCAAGAAAAAGAAGGCAGAACAGCATGTTGGCTGTATGTCCCTTAAAAGAAGGGAGGGGAGAAAAAGAAGATATGGGGACCAAGAAGTTCATCTGAAAATGCTGCCATCTGGTTACGCCAAAGAGAAGTTAATTCATACAATAGCAAGGCTGATAAATATGACAGGTTTAAAAACAGAAAAAAAATGTAGCATTCACAGAAATGCCTACACTGCCATAGTGACACACTCCCTGTAAAATTGCAAATCAGTGCACATGAGGACAGAATTGCCTTCACAAATAAGAGTTGTAATCAGTGGTGTTGTTTCTATATGAGTCTGTAAGAGTATTTATTAGGAATCACTTAGAAAAAGCATGGCATTTTCTGTCAAAGATTAGGTAGACACAAAGTAGGAATGCTGTTGCTATGTTTGTATCCAAGAAGAATCACATTATATCAAGACTAATGGATTATGTTAAAAGAGTTGTATAAGCTGCACTCACAGCTTGTTTTCTTATACCACTCCAGGTATGTAGTAAGAAATGCAGGATGAAGAATGCACTGGTTTATGAAATAGCCTGTTCTCAGGAGATCTTATGTAGCACAAAGATAACACTGCAGACTGCTCAGGAAAGGGGTAAATTTAAGTTTTATTAGTCTCTGAAAAATAGAAACAACCCTTTGCCCAAGGCCTATTACTTTCCCAAAGTACTAGAGAAAGATACTATCAGATGCCTAGGTACTCAAGGGAACCTGCCCCTTGCACATACTCATTTGCAAGTATGAGTAAATACTTGCAAATTAAAGTATTTAATCAATACTTAAATCAATCCATCTCGTTCCAAGTGTTATTGGAGGTTGCTAACAGTCTTCTGCAAAAACATACTCTTCTTCTAAAACCACATGTCTTTTCTCAGGCACAGTATCTCTGGGAAATATTACTTGATATTTCAGCTCACATCAAATGCTGATTAAGTTTGGCCTAGAAAGAAATCTAATGAAAAAGTAGCCTGGGCAAGAAGGGAAGATGGACATGGATCTGTAAAAGGTTTAGCAAAAACAACTGGCATTCCCCTAGAGCTCTGTAGAAAAAGCTGTTATAAACAAAATAGTGCCCAAAGGGGCCATGGCTTGACACCCACCAGTATAAAGACACTAGGCTCAGAAGTGACTGATGATACAGATCAGTGTTTCCAAGAAATAGACAAAAATTAAAGCCAGATCTATTAGGGGATGACATTGTACTATCCAGCCATACAGGAAATATGCTTAGAAAATAGCATAACAACTGTATAAAATACACTCATAGCTTTTTATGATAAGCCAAGTACCAAAGGCTAAGTAAAATATTTAGCTGTTTTTAGCAGGCAGCTTAACTTACAGAGGGAGTCAGAATTTAATGATATCTAAAGGAAAATTGGGTCAGTTGATGAGGTCTATGTGGAAGATCTAGACAGAGTAGATCTAGAGACCCAGCAAATGCACTGAGGCCAATAAGATCCTGGATGAACAGCATTAGAACTACTTGTAGATACTGCCACATGTGATGAATTCTGAATGTATCCCTAGTAGAGGCACCAAGGCAAGTTCAGGAGCTAAGCAGGACAGCAACTTCACACAGAGGTTAGGGGAGACCAGATCCAAGCAGGAGTGGAGAAATGCAGAGAAGGCACGCTGCCCGCAAATGTAACAAAATTCTCACTTGTTATGGGTCACTCAGGTCCTTCTCACTACATAGGAGAATGTCAGAGGCCTGGCAAGAGTCAGAGTTCAAGATGTCTGTCTTTTCTTTATTATATCCCTGGAGAATGTTCTTCCTGAAAGGACAAATGCTACGACTGGAATTATTTCAGTATTTTTTTTTCAGTTTTACTAGCACTGTTTTGCAATTCTATTGTTTCTTCCTTTCTTTGCATTTAATGTACTGGCTTTTATTCACGAACATTTATAACAAGTGATCTAGATTTTTTGTGATAAATTCATATTGTAGACGGCTGAGTTAGATAGAAATATTGTAGGCAGTCAGACAGGTCTAGGCCTTCAGAAAGAGCCAGTATGGAAGACAAGATACCTTGTAGCTGTGAAAAACACAGACGCTGCTGTGGCAGTGGGCTAGACCTTAAGAAAAAAAAAATCCAGCAAATACCCTCCTTCCTAAAGATAAGCATTCATGTGGGATTGATATTCTAAATAGGTCTCTATCACCTTGAGGAAGCTAGGAAGAGTCCTAACACATCCCGCTACAAGAGCCTGTGTTCTGTATTCATGCCTGCTTGCTACTACTTGACCCACTTCCTCACTTGGTCCTGGATTTAATCAACTTTACCTGAGCATTTATTTTACTGGTTGATCATAGTTTGTCCCACATTGTGTGTGAGTTCCCATGCTTTCCACCTTAGAACTGCCTCACCTCTTTTTTGGCTTTATAAAAATTATTAGAAAAGGCAGATTCCTTGGCATCCTGCTCAGGTCCCCTTCTGTCCTGGTCTCCAATAGAAGCTTTCTTTCCCTCAGTAAATATATTCTACTCTTAATTTCCATTCCTAAAATCCATTCTTCCATTTTAGAAAACAAGAACTTATCACAGGTATCTTTCATGTTGGAAGTTTTGTTCCCCTATGTAAATATCATTCGTGCTAAAATTAGCAGTGTAATGCTTTCTTAAAAAATATAAATAAATTATTCTGCTTATAATTTAGAAATTGAACCATCAAA
Organism: Myocastor coypus; assembly: GCA_004027025.1. Lineage (NCBI taxonomy): Eukaryota > Metazoa > Chordata > Mammalia > Rodentia > Myocastoridae > Myocastor > Myocastor coypus. The sequence continues at coordinate 58,611 of PVJA010004058.1, read as the reverse complement.
AGTGATAACAGACTGAAGACTGTCATGATCTTAGCATTTGGACTCCACTGTACCATAAAATTTTGGTGTCTATAAGGAGTATTAACTTTGCTTATAGTCACATTTCCAGGTTATTTCTGCTTATTCCCCCAATACATTATCCTTGCTCTATTTTATATCTCTTATTTCATTTCTAATCCTTCAAAATAGCTCTGGTGGTGGTCTCTACAGTTTGACTGTTGGCTAGTCATCAGGATTTTCAGTAACAATCTCATTCTGTCCCTCAATGGATTTCTTAAATATTCCTGATTCCACATCTCACACCCAGGCACCTCCCCATTCATACCACTAGTTCTGAAATGTATCTCTCCTAAGAATCAGGTAACAGAAGAATTCACAAACAACATATAACTAAATGCAAGAAACTACCAAAGGACATAGTTTTATTAATAAAGCATGCCAAGCCAGGCCTGGTGGCACATTCCTACAATGCCAGTATTCAGGAGACAATGGCAGGAGGATCACAGAAGTTCAAGGCCAGTATGAAATGCATAGGAAGACTATATCCCCCAAAGAGAGACGGTGGGAGGCATGAAAGAACAAAGGTCTGAAGGAATGAATTAGAGAAAGAAAGGAGGGATAGAGGGAAGGACAGAGAGAGGGTGGGAAAGAGGGAGGGAGGGAGGAAGAGAGAGACGGAAGGAAGAGGGAGGAAAGGAGAGAGGAAAGAGGGAAGGAAAGAACAAATTTTAGGACAAAGGGAGAAACCAATAAGTTATTAATGAAAGGTGAGCTTTGCCCTCCCTTGATATTGTAGCATGGAAGTGGCACTGTTAATGAATTGATATTTATCTACCTGGAAATACTTCTGAAAGTCAAGGCTTAGGCCAAATGGGTTTTAGTAGTTGTTTCTTTTTTATTTTATTTTATTTTTTTTCTCCATTAGACTCATTAAAGATTCTATTTCACAACAAAGACATCTGATTTACTTTCAGGAATTCTAAAGATCTGATGTATAAGGTAGGAAACTGCACTCGAAAAATTACAAATGATTCCAGCAAAGTGTTCCAAGACCTCATTTGGTCAAGTATTTATATAAAACTTCTAGCTATTGATACTATATTTTTATTAATGTTTCTACATATTTCAGTGTTGTTCCATTACATGGTTTTCCACCATTTCTCAAAAATGTACTCACTTTACGACTCTCATAATGGATTATTTGTATAAAAGTCTCTAAACATTTATGTTTCCCTTCAGAAAAACAGAAAATCATATTTTAATTGAGCTGCGAACTTGGATGCATGCCTACCAGAACTCATAGGAAAAGGTGTTTCTCTGTTTTATTTTCCTTTTTATTAGTTTACAGCCACTGATTCCTCCTTTATCCCCACATTTTATGGTTGAACTAATTTGATCCTGTAATCTCAAGGCATTCATAAACATGGAAAGATTAGGCAAAGTAAAAGACAACCAAATGTGCTTTTATTCCCCTCTGTTGAAACTTAAACTAGAGCTACTCAAATTAATGATAAACAACCAGCAATTAAATACATTTAGAAATTAATGTATTGATGAAGAATGGACAGAAAAGAAGCACAAAGCTCCTGTATAGCCAGCATCAACACTTTTGAAACAATTAGAAAACACTTCTAAGAAATTAAAAACATTGGCTTGACTGTCCTGCTCTAAAGCTCAACAAAAGAGCACAGAATGCCTCTCACCTCCTGAAGTTTATATTCCTTAAATAAAGATTAGATTCTAGAAAAAGATATTGTATAATTTCCTCAAGTTGTTCACCTTCAGAATATTTCTGCCCTTCACTTTGATTTATTGTCATAAATTCATGATTCACCATGGTTCGCCATGGTGACATGGTTCATTTGCAGACTCCAGCATAAGAACTGCAAGTCACCTTACAGTCCAGATGACCTGAAAATGATTTGGACATCGTTGTCACCAGTGTAACTTAAGATGGATTTCCATTCCATTACCTATGTACATTATTTCTCAAAGGATTCTTGAAGGAGTTATCTATACCAAACTCCTCAGCAATTTTAACTTGAACTTCATCAACTCAATGGCAGATTGACATATTACATTTAAAATAGACCCAAATGTCATCTTCTTAAAAATCTACTAGCACAGGCCTACACTATGGAGTTAAATTCAATAACTCAATTTAGCTTTGCTTCTTTAGAGAAAGTAATTACTTTCCTTTATCAAATTCGAACTTCAAGGCTGCCAGACAAGGTGTTAATCATATCTTTCTCTACCACTAATGTAAGCTTTGTTTTGGGCTGTCCTCTATACAACTCCTGCAACAGTTTTTTTTGTTTTGTTTTGTTTTGTTTTGTTTTTTTGTTTGTTTGTTTGTTTGTTTTTTTCTAACTGGATTGTTTTATCGCATAATTACTTTTGAACAGTCCCACATGTATATTGGGAGGCATATTTAATCAATACATCAATATTTATTGAACATCTTCCACGCACCTCAAAGAAGACCTAAGCCCTTTACTCAAAAAACTCATCTTGTTAGAAAAATAAGATTTATATACATGAAATAATTAAATAGCCATAAAATGAAGTGGTATGAGTGGGACTGCGTACAGCCCACTGGATCTCAATTCGACCCAGAGCCCAGGCCCGGTGTGTGAGTGGGGCTTCCCAAGGCCCACTAGATCACCTTTTGACCCAGGACCCAGACCTAGCCTGTGCCCATCAGAAACTCATGTGACCCAGTATCCAGGCCCAGCATGTGAGTAGAACTTCATTCATCAGACTTGCACAGTGTGGAACATGCAGCAGAATTCCCGGCAGAGATACTAGAGGCAAGACTCACACAACTGTACCAGAAGCAGAACATCTCGCTAGAGCGGCACAGCCAGTTCATCTCCAAGGGCACAAGGGAAAAAGTGGAGCACAACAGCCAAGCCCAAGCCACATCCACTTGGACAAGTTTGAACTTGGTAGATCTGGACCTGATGCTAAGGTAAGAACTCTACCAAAGCTCTACACCAAAGGTCAGAAGACAGTGCTATACAAAATGACAAAGAGAGGGAGTAAAATGTAGTCTCAGTCCTCGAACCCACCCAGAACAAATTCAGGAGACAATAACATAGAAGGAACTGGAAATCACATACCTAAAATCTCTGAAATAATAGCGTACAAAGTAAAGAAACAACTGCAGAAAGTTATAAAGGAAATCAGATAAAAATAATTTCTGAAGTAAAAAAAGAAATAATAACTATAATGAAAGAAATACTAAGTGCCTATAAAGAAGACGCTGGTATAAAAACATAGAGGAACACAGAAAAATGATGGAATCTTTGAATGAGCAAAATAGGAAAGAAATAGAATTCATGAAGCAGATTCAAAGTACTATATAGGAAATTAAAACCTCAAATCACAAGCTGGCGAAACCATTTCAATGAAAGTGAAAATAGACTTTCAGATGTTAAAGATACAATTGCAGCTAGTAAAAGGATAAGAAAAGATCTCTTAAAGACAACTAGGAAGCAGGAAAAAATAACTCAACATCTACTAGATTATGCAAAGATGAGCAACATAAGACTAATAGGCATCAAAGGGAAAGAAGGAGTCAATACAAATGATATAAAAAAATGGGCAGAAGTAATAGCAGAAAACTTCACAAATAGGGAGGAATAATCTTACATTCAAGTAACTGAAGAATATAGAATTTCAAATAACATCAACCGAATTAAAGCCACACCCAGACATATAATAATCCAGATCCCAGAAATTCAGCACAGGAATAGTACACTAAAAGCTGCTAGAAAAAAAGAAAACAGTTCATATTTAAAGAAAAACCCATCAAAATAATGGCAGCTTTCTCTTTATAAACCATGACATTAAGAGGAGCATAGGACAAACTACTACAAGTCTTGCAAGACAACAAATTCCAACCCAGACTGCAAAACTCTCCTTCAAGTGTAATGGAAAAGTGAAATATTTCCATGACAAAGAAGAGCTACAGAATATTATGATGACAAAACTAACCCTACCAGAAGATATTCTACTAAAGAATATTCTACAGAGGGATCAAAATGACACAACTCCATTAAGGGGAATGAAAAGAACCCAGCAAATAGGGCAAGCAACTAAACACACAAGAAAAAGAGGTATGCAACAGTAGTCTTTTAATTATCATTTTGCATACCTTAGCAAAATATTTCCATCAACATACTCTACAAATGAACTTCTCCTGCACACTATGGGTGATGATTCTTTCCGGGTCTACAGGGTGGATATCAAGGAAATGGCAGTAGCTCAGTTCCACAGGTGACACCTGCCCACCAGTAAGTATCATGAACACTGTCCATGTCCACAACATACTAGAACGTTGTGTGATATCCTATCACCAAACTGTTGGAAGTGCTGGTCATATGTTTGGCATTCCAGTCTTTATGTTATGTTTTATTTTTAGTAATTCCTTACTATCATGAAAACTTTTTCTTAGTATTTTTGTATATTTTCACCTATTCAGTTACTATGGAGTAATCTGAATTGATCATAGATTTGTCACATGATACACAACATTCTGGCCTCTTAGTTGGACTCATGATTTAAATTTCATTAATATCATTTTAAAACATTTAATTTAATTTTTTCTTTGTCTCTTATTCTCCTTTATTACACCTCTTTGTTTTTTTAAACAAACATTTACTTGAGAGAGAGTATAGCAATAATTGAAGTTATGTTAGAAGCAGCACACATCTACAAGACTAGAATAACAGGCATTCCAAGCATAGTTTTAGTGTTACACATTGTTATGCTAGTGTGAAAAACCTGTTGGAGATTCTTAGGACAATTGTCTAAAACATCCTGTGTACGTAAGTGCATGGTTTTGCTCCTGCCATGTTTCCTAACTTTTATGTTTTCTCTCTCTTCGTTGTTTAATCCTTACAGTCTTGATTTCCATTTAGTGGTGTTGTGCCTTTGCATTTTAATTTCTTCTTTTGAGTTCTTACAATAGGGAGCATATACATGTAAGTCTAGTTTATTTCACTTATGAGTATATGTTCAAGATGCATCCACTTATATATGAAGCCTTTGATTTTATCATTCTTTATAGATGAGTAATACTCCATTGTATAAAAACACCATATCTTTTTCAAACACTCTTCAGATAATGGACATTTTGGTTATTTCCAAGATCTGGCTATCACAAATTGTGCTGCTATAAACACGGTTTAATTTAGGGTTTTTTTGTTTTGTTTTGTTTTGTTTTGTTTTGTTTTGTTTTGTTTTTTTGAGACAGGGTGTCACTATTCAATTCAGGTTGGCCTTGAGCTCTCTTTTGTAGCCCAAGCTGCTCTCGAACTCAAACCAATCCTCCTGCCTCAGCTTCCAAAGTGCTGGGACTATAGGCATGCACTGTCACACCCAGTTTTAAATTTAAATAATTAGTATTTAATTAATTTACTGAATATTGTTTAATTTTAATTTTTTTGATTTATGTTGTGTCTTTGCCTTGCAATTTATTATAAAATGTAGTATGATATTTTCTCCTAGTATTAAAAACATTAAAAAATATATTTCCATTTTCTATTGACTTTGTATTACTTCTTCCTTGTCTTTCACACAATATACACACACACATATATATATGAAAACTATGTCTATAACCTGACATAAGATTGATAACTGTTTTGTAGAAATCTTCAATGATCTTTTATTTTATTTATTTATTTTTTTTTTTGGGGGGGGGCCGGGGATTGAACTCAGGACCTTGCACTTGCCAGGCAAGCACTCATTCTACTGAGCTATCTCTCCAGCCCCTTCAATGATCTTTTAGATGGGTTCATTTAATATAATTTTATTTTACATAATCCTGTATAACTACCATTTCAAGAGCTCCAGGACCATGCAGAAGCTCTTCTTGCCTTCTGGATTATGGCCTTTGTTATTTTCTGTATGCTACATCTGGAGATGTTAGACTATTTCAAGTAAAATATTTTACTTTCAGTTTTCAAAAGTAAGTTTACTAAGTATAAAATTAAATGAGGACAGATTTTTTTTTTCAGTCCTCAGAATTAATTAATCTTTTTCTTATCCACTGGCTCTTATTTTTTTCTAATGTGAGTAACATCCTATGTAATCTTGCTCCTCCATGGCTAATTTTTTAATACATATGTTTTAATGATTTCTTTCATTTTTATTTTTTAATTTTTTTACAATTAGTTTATGCAATTTCATTTTTGTGTATCTTGGAATGATTTTATTCATATTTCTTATGCAAAAGGTTCATTTTTCTTGGAAATGTGCTATAATTTCAACTAAATTTAGGGATTTTATATCTTTAAATATTTATTATCTACTCCTTTCAACTTTGAGAGTTCTAATTATATGAATATAAGTTTCTTGATTTTGGCACAACATGAACTATTATATGACTGATCTATAAATACTTTCTTCATTTTTATTGTAGACAATTTTTAGTTAGAGTCAATTAAGTTAGCAAATAATTTATGTGCAATCTATTATTAATCTCATGAATCCATTTCTGAAATATTTCTCTAAAATTCAAAGTAAATAAAAAAATAAAATTTAAAAAGGAAACAAAATGTTTCGATGAAATTTGAAATTGATGTCACTTGTTCAAATTTAAATATACCCAGGTTAAATCTCAATAATAAAATAAAATGAATTCCTAAACTTTGTGGTTTCAAAGAATTACAGCATTCACCTTTAGTCTGTGTTTTCAAAAACCTGCTGTCAATTGCAATATGGAATTATGAGTGAAAAACTCTAGAAACCAAAGTCCTAAGTTTCCTACTGCCTTTTTGAGTAGCGAAAGGAAGTTTCACATCTTCTGGCTTGGCCACTGTCTTGGTTACTTTTCTCTTAGTGCTAAGACAAAATACTAAATCCATAAAGTGAAGGAAGAAAATATTTTTTTAAGCTCACAATTTGAAGTAATTTCAGTCAATAACCAGTTGGCTCCAAGACAGGGTAGCACTTCACAGAGGCGATAAAAATGCACAGTAGGAGAAAACAGCAAAAGCAGCAAGAAGAAAAGAGGGCAGACTCTGTCTCTCCCTGATACCTCATCCACACTACTGGTCTTAGAGTGATGTCAGTCTAATCAGAGGATTGATGCTACAACCGTCCACCCTCAATCCCAGCATCCTTAATCCTAAAATTATACTATGAATCAGTCATAAACTCTAGATTCAGCTAGCTCCAAAAAAGCCACATCTAAAAGTTCCTCAAGTTTTTCTGGGGGGGGGGGGGACATCTAGACAGGAACCACGTCAACCAGTCACCCCATATCAGCAGGAAGAGAAAGAGATTTGAGATGGCTTTTATTCATTTCATTGTTATAATTACTCTATTTTGGATATTGTTTTTAATATAATTAAGTGTTATGAATTATAAAATATTTCCTAGCCTGACATAAAGTATATCCTATCACCTGCCTTTATTGCCACCATTAAAGAAGGAAGCATTTGTAAGCATAACAAGTGTGATCCACATATGGTTTGGTGTCACCTGTCACCTCCTACTTCAGCCTGCCATCCCTTGCAGGTACCAGAGCACATTATCCAAGGATAAGGATCCGTACTGTACGCCACTAAATTTTAATGCAGCAAAAAAGTCAAAGGACATAAATTTAACCTGAGGAGCAAGCAGGGCTTTGGTAGATGATGATGGAAACGGAAGGCATTACAACAAGCCTGGGCACAGGATGAGTGTGGATCCTGGGCTCAGGAGGAAGTGGGAAGACATGTGCTGAGTAGGAAGGGAGAGCACTCCCTCGCCGTCTCTGGCTGTTCTGCCTTACGCAACTGTGTGATAGACAGACTGCCTGGAATGGAACAACCTTTGCTTGACTGTCCTGCTGTAAAACTTAACGAAAGGACAAAGAATGCCTCTGATTTCCAGAAGTTTACATTCCTTAAACAAAGTTTGTATTCTAGAAAAAAATATTGAATCTCCTCAGCTTCTTCACCTTCAGAATATTTCTGGCCTTCAGTTTGATTCATTGTTCACCATTGTTCACCTCCATTTGTAGACTCCGGAGAAAACTTTACAATCACCGCAGGTGGCTTAGGCTGATCTCCCCCTCTTGCTCCTTCCACAACAGCAAGTGATGTAAGTGGAGTCCACTCGGTATAGTCAATCACTGACTGGCCATTGTTATGACCTCCATGGACACAGGAACTCAGAGTTTATTTTGTCAATATAGCATAGTTCCTCACGATAATGGCAGGCTAGGAATAATAAGAGTGAAGAATTTAATTGAGAATATTTGAGTCACACATTGCGTGAATTTGCCATGCAAATGGTACAATACCTTTCCAAGTTCAAATTTCTAAGTCGCCATCCATTTATCCTTCCCTAAGAAGCTGAAAAATTTTCTTTTTTTTTTCACTGTCTTCTACTGAAAAATGACCTCAATGTCCTGTCCCTTGTTAATCTGCTCTTATTCCCTTCCTTGGTACCATGTGTTTGCAGAGGTCCCAACACTAACTCAGAGGCTGCTTAATTGAGATATGTGGGCTTCGTGGCCCCCGTGTGGTTCTGTGAGCTCCACTGTTACTGTCCTTCACACACTCTTTTGCATCACTCTTGATGTGTGTGCCAGTGGTGGGTGAGAGCACTGGCTACCAATATTAAACTATTTATTATCTTCACCCCTTGCCTGCTGCGTGTCTGCACTCCGCCTGCCAGTGGCCTCCCTGCACCACATACGCGCTGCAGTTTTCACTGGTTGCAGCAGCTGCTGAACTTTTTGCCCACATTCACAACTCGTTGCATTACCTCTTCATAGTGCTTCTGGCATCTATCCTAACTGCTGGATTTTGGGGTTTGGAGAAGGTCAGCAATTCTTTTTACAAACTTCCTGCCCAGAGGACTGTGCTATTATTTTTCTTTATTTGGAAAAATTGGCAATTCCCCCTAGGAAATCAAAGCAAATCCCTGTCCTTTATACTTCATTTTTTCACTCTTACTACAGTCAAAAGGTGGTTCACCTAGAGGCTATGAGAATACCAAGAAAAAATTTTGCTTTGTTTCAAACCAGAATATTTGCATTGAATAAAATATCCCTAACCATACAAAATTAACAGCTAGCTAATTGCTACTTTTTAAAATGCACCTAAATTATGTTAAAGAAGTTACAGATCTAATTAATTTACACAACAAATATAGAAAACATATTTTATAATCTTCTTCACGTACACAATGAAACTTAAGTTTTTCAAAGTCTTTAACAGCTTTGCCAAGTTGTGAAAGCTAGGAAGTAAGTATAGGCAGATAAAGAAACTATCAGTTGCCATTTTACCTACTATTATATTTCATTGCCTCTAGAATCACCAATGACATGGAGAAAATAATTAATTTAGAGCATGAATGAAGCCTCTCTCCTTGTCCCTGACAATTATTTTTGAACACATATAACATTATGAGAACTTATGACAAAAGGAAGCCAATGCACTTTAAATTATGCATTTGAGGGCCACAGAGATAGCTCAGTAGAATGAGTGCTTGTCTAGCAAAAACAGGGTCCTGAGTTGAATCCCCAATATCAGAAAATAAATAAATAAATAAAGCACTTGAACTCTAGAGTAAGCACAACTATTGTTCCAAACACAGCCATTTCTACCTCAACTATAAGGCAAGCGCTTCACTGACTTACATAATAGTCCAAGGGGAAAAGTCAAGGCAGTGGTGGCAAACCAGTGGCACATGGGCCACAGCAGGTTGCTGTATCCTTGAAAACTCTGAAGAGTTCTCCATCTCTGGCTTAGGACAACAGCAACTCTACTTGATGCTGTTACTCAGAGACACAGATGTACACAGCTTGATCATTTAGAATATATAGTGTGCAACACCTGTATGGTCCCCATTGAATGTCACAATATAGGTACAAAAAAATAAGAAAAAACTTGAGAAGCATATCTAGGAGTTTTTATAACCCAATTTAAAAGCTGCTTCTACCTATACATACCATTGAGAAAAACAGGATAGAAGTTAGGAAATGCTGTAGCTGGCCAATCACATGTCCAAGATGTTCTATTACAGCAAGTCAAGGGAAAACATTTTAAACAATACCGAGCTACCTCCACCATAGTCTGCCCTCTGTTTCTCAAATGTTTGTACATAGAAAAAAAGTAGACTCACTGTGTCCTAAAAAAAAAAAAAAAAAAAAAAAAAAAAAAAAAAAAAAAAAAAAAAAAAAAAAAAAAAAAAAAAAATCTCATTTATTTACTGCATCTGGTCTGAAGCCCAGAGATTTCCCAAGAGACATTTTCCACCAGTGCTACTAGTTTTCCTCTGTAACAGAGACCTTTAACAAAGTTTATGACCCTCCCTAACAGGAACATGCACCTGGAGTAGGACAACCATGAAAAAATACCTGTTAGAGAAGAAAGAATCCATAGGGTAACAGAAACTCCCATGCATTGCTGGTGCAAAGGCAAAATGGTTTGGTTATTTTCCAGTCCCTACAAGTAAAACTAAATGAACATGTGCTCTACAGGCCAAGTTATAGTTGGACTTTTTTACTACTGCTCAATGTGCTGCTATGATATATATTTCTCCAAATTTTGTAATCCTGACCCTCATTGGAGCTCGGCTGAGCTCCAGTCATCTGGAAGACTATTGCAGGGATCTGGAGGGCCCTGCTCTGCTACTCTCACCCTTTCCAGAGCTGTGATGAGCCCTGGTCCACTGGAAGACTGCTGTGAGAACCTGGTGAGCCCTGCATTGCCCCTCTCAACAATGCCAGAAAGTATTTGAAAGTTTCTTAAAGTAAACATATACTTCCAGCGATGATAATTCTTGATATTTACCTAAGTGAATATTAACCAAGCCAGTAAATCTAGAAGCACCAAGGTATACTTCAGAACTCAAGTGGATAAATAATCTGCAATCAATCTATATAATACAATATCACTCAGAGATAAAAATAAATCAATTGTCAAGCCACACAAAGAAGTAGAGAACTTTCGTATTAAAATGTCCAAGTCAAAGAAGTCCATCAGCAAAGCCTACACCCTGAAGACTTATAGCTATATGAGTCCATATAAAAGGAACAGCTATGTTGATAGAGAGAAATGTTGCCAGAGAAAGAGGGAGGCATATACAGCATAAGGAAAAGGCTCAGGCTAGTGGAGCATGGCTGCCTGATATTATAATAGTGAGAGCAGGATACTTTGTATTTGTATTTGTCCAAAACCATAGAATGTACAGCACAGAAAACAAACTTCATTGAAAACTATAGAGTATGCTTAATAGTAACTCATAAATATTGGGTCACCACCTGTAAAACTAATGCACTACAGTGGTTAGAGTGTAGCTTAGTGGTAGAGCACCTGGCCAGTAGGTGCGAGGCCCTCGGTTTAATCCCCAGAAATGTAAAAAGATAAATAAATTATATATATTATATATATTATATATATTATATTATATATTATATTATATATATTATATGATATATTATATATATATATATATATATACATGTATGCTAGGGAAAAAGGTTAATAACGGGAAAGTAGGATGAGATAGAAATGGTGAGACAGAAATAAGGTGGAGTAAGGAGTTTATACATTCAGCTGGGGTTTTTCATAAACCTGTAATTGCTTAAAATAAGAAGTTGATTAAATTTTAGAGGGGGTAGGGACACTGAAATACCTGCAGCAATTGTACATGCAGCAGTTACGGCACATTGAAATGGGACATCCTGATAAATCAGTGTTGTCTAAGATCCTGGCCTGGCAGAGAAGAGTCCCTTTGACTGGGAGGAGTGTCCTTGGGAGAGTCCTGTCCATAATGCTTGGTGGCTCCTAGATTTGCCTCTGAGCAAGTTCTCCTTCTCATAGCCTCTGTGGGACCCCCGCCATGTGCATGTGGCCTCCTTCCAGGCCAACAGCTTTGTCAGCTCCCTTGGCATCCTTAATCATTTACCTGTTTAAGGAATACGCTAGCAATCAAAGAGGTAAAAAATTTTCTCAGGTGAAGTTTAAGATTGTTAAAGTGCAGCACGCTTATCTCCTCCCAAGTGCACCCAAAATACATTTTGACATAATTTTTCAGTGTGCTCATTATAATTTAATATCCCTGAGTACTATGTACATGTGTTCTGTGTGTGTGTACGTACCTACTTGTGTGTGTGTGTGTGTGTGTGTGTGTGTGTGTGTGTGTGTGGGCGCGCGGGCGCGCACGCACGCACTTAGTAACAGCTGTCCTAAGCCATCTTAAAAATTTGAGTGGCAAAGTTTCATCTGATTATCTGATTTTTGGCATAGGCCTACCTCATATTAAGACCCTGGAGCACTCATTGCTCCTTTGCATTAGAAGGTGTTAAAATTTTATTTCTGCTTGGGTTCTGTGAACAGTTAGTTATCCAACTCCGGCAACCCTTCATCCATAGACTCTTTTTCTGCCCGTCGAACAAATTAGCCAAGTCCTGTAATACTTTACTTGAAGCAATGAATAGCAGCCAATACATACAAATGCTCAGCTCTTTCCGATCCCTACAAGTAAAACTAAATGAACATGTACACTCTATGCCAAGTTGGACTTTTTTACTAAAGCTCAGTGTACTGCTATATTTCTCCAAATTTTGTAATATTGACCCTCACTGGAGCTCAGCTGAGCTCAGTCACCTGGTAGAGTGCAGCAGGGATCTGGTGGACCCTGCTCCACCACTCTCACCCTTGCTAGAGCGCTGATGAGCCCTGGTCTCCTGGAAGACTGCTGTGAGGACCTGGTGCATCCTGCATTGCCCCTTTCATCCTTGCTGGAGCTCGTATGAGCCACAGCCACCCCTTACACCGTAACTTTAACTGTGCTGAGCCACTTCCTGCCCCACCCTTACCAGGAGCCTCGGTGAGCCCTCCCTTGTGCCCAGTCACCATTGAGAGACCCTTGCAGAACTCTAGCCTGGCCTGATCTCCCTCAGATCCTTTTTGGGCTTCAGCTTGCCACCGCTCACAAAGGAGGAAGCCACACTGAACAGCACAGAGCTAGAGTTTGGTGAGCCTACTCTGCACTCCCTCACCCACACCCCACACCACCCCATCACTGCAGAGTCCGGGAGAACATTGGGAGCTTCGAGATGACAAAGGAGGGACAAAAAAAAAAAAATCTCAGACCCCTAGTCCACACAAAATAAGTCAAGGAGACAAGTTCATATAAGAACTTAGAAGTCACACACCTCAAATTTCAAGATGATAGCAACTAAAATAAAGAAACAACTCCATCAGACTATGGAGGATATCAGATCAGAAATAATCTGAAGCCAGGCGTAGTGCTGCATGCCTGTAATCCCAGCATTAAGGAGGCTGAGGCAGCAGGGCCAGTGTGAGTCTGAGACCAGCCTGGACTACAAAAGTGAGCTCATGGTCAGCCTGAACTACATAGCAAGACCCTGTCTCAAAAAGACGGAAAAAAAAAAAAAAAACTCAAAAAGAAATGACAACAAGGAAAATTACTCAATACATTTAAAAAAGATATAGATTACAATAAAAAAAAATTAGAAGACAGGCCAGATAGCTCAGCACACTAAAGTACCTGTTTTCAGCAGAGCACCTTACCAGCCCATTCCCCGGGGCATGCTGAGAGGACTATTGTGACTAGGTGTTGTGGCTCCTGGTTGTAGTCCCAGTGCTGGGAATCAGCCCCCACCCATCCCCCAACTCATCAAAGGCCTGAGCTCCTACTCATGCTTGGGACCCTGAAAACAGAGGGATTGCTACAAATCAGATCTACATAGTGAGACTCTGTGCATGTTTTAGGCCCTGTCCGAAATTCATAATAAAAATTTTTAAAAAAGAAGAGAATAGGAAAGTGATTGAAACATTGAACAAACCATACAAGAAAGCACTAGAATGCATGAAACACACTCAAACAGGTACCTAGAACATTAAGAATTCCACTAAAAACTGGAAAAACCACTTAAAAGGAATTGAAGATAGAATTTGAGATCTTGATTATAACACTGAAGCTAGTGCATATGAAAGGAAAGAACTTCTAAAAATAGCAGGGAACCAAGAAATAAGAATGCAACAGCTATGAAATGATGAAATTATATATATATATATATATATATATATATATATATATATATATATATGACTCATCGAGATCAGTGAAAGAGCAGCGGTCAACACAAACAACATAAAAGATTATTTGCAGAAGCAGTAACAGAAAATTTCATAGCATGAGAACAATATCTGCTATAAAGTGAGACATGTATAACTCCAGCTAGCCATAATCGAAATAAATCTACACCCAAACAAATAATGAACAAGGTTGCAGAAAGTCAGTAAAAGAACAGAATATTAAAAACTGTTGGAGAAAAGAAACACATCATAAATAACAGAAAGCCCCTAAGAGTCATAGCAGATTTATCAACACAAAACATCAACACAAGCAGAGCTTGGGATGAGATTTTCAGGTGCTAAAAGAAAATGATTTCCAGCCCAGATTAATATACCCTGAAAATTATAGTATACTTCCATGACAAAGAACAGAAGAAATTCATGACCATCCTATTAACCCTACAAACAGCACTGACAGATATTCTATTTTTTATTTTATTTATTTTTGTTTTTATTTATATTTTATTATTTATTCACTTATTTATTTATCTATTTATGGTAATTTTTTGTTTCATTTTGCTTCGCTTTTGAGCAACTGGGGATTGAACTCAGGCCCTTGTGCTTGTGAGGCAAGCACTTATTGTACTGAACTATGCCCCAGCCCCTCTGACAGCTATTCTAAAAAGAGACAAAAACACCACAACTTCAAGAAAAGGCACAAAAGGGAATCACCAAACAGATCAAGCAATTAAACAGAGGAAGAAACTAAGAAATCTACATTAACAAAATAGTATGAAAAACTAAGGTAATATATATCCTTTTCAACCATGAATGTAAACTGCCTCAATTACACAATCGAAAGAAGCAGACTAGTAGAGTGGGACAAGAAACAAAATACAACAATATGCTATATACAAAAAATATATGGGTCAGCCAGATACCTCAGGGCCAGCCAATAGCTCAGTGGATTAAAGCACTTGCTCAGTCAGACCCAGGAATCAAAAGTTCAAGCCCCCATTATGCCATCCCTGCCCCTAAGGATGGGTGAGAGGGTGATTGAGACTGGGTGTGGTGGCACATACCTAGAAGAAGGAGAAGGAGGAGGAAGAGGAAAAGGAGGAAAAAGAGGAGGAGGAGGAGGAAGAGGAGCATTATAACCAATACAAAATTCCTATACAAAAGAATAGGAATTCAATAATGGCTGGTGTATATCATGATGTAAACTTCTAATTAGCTGTTTAGGTTATCAGAGCTAAACCTCCAAAAATGGTTTAAACAAAACAAAGCAAAACAATAAAAATGTTATAAGAAATTAAAAGGAGGGGCCCGCAATATAGTACAACAGACTAAGCGCTTGCCTAGGCAAGCAGAGGGGCCAAGGTTTGGCACCACATAGTGTGCTAGCCCCACCTCCTGGCATGCTGCACCTGCTATAGAGTCCTGGCATGGTGGCACATACCTGTAATCCCAGCACTAGGGAGGCTGAAAACAGGAGGATCACTATAAGTCTGATCTATGTAGTGAGGTCCTACAGACAGTGTACTAAATTAAAAAAAAAAAAAAAAACATTTAAACTCAAAAATAATTTAATAGACTGAACAGCAAAGGATGGAAAGCAATACTCCATACAACAGGAACCCATGAGAAGGAAGGGGTAGGGCCAGGTGTACAGCTCAGCAGCACAAGTGCTTTCCTGGAAAGTGTAATATCCCAAGCTCAAACTCTGGTACAACAACACCAACAACAAAAGCAGGTATAACTATTTAGCTTGCACACACTATGAACTTAAAAACATGAGTGATTAAACCTAAGTCACTACGTACTTGTGACGGGACAACTGCAAAGGGAAGAGATAACAATCATAAATATACATCCACATGATGTAGGAACACTCAACTAAGTAAAGTTTTAACAGATATGAAAAATCATATAAGCAATAACACAATTGCAATGGGGGACATTAAGACCCCACTGGAACCAAGAGATAGATCAGTTAGGCAGAAAACCAACAACAACAACAACAACAAATAACAGAAATGAGCCAAACTTTTGAAGAAATGTACTCACTAAACCTTTAGAAATCATTCTACCCAACAATATCAGAGAACACATTCTTCTCACCTGCACATGGGACAGGCTCAAAAACAGACCTTATACTAACACATAGAGCATGCTTAAGTACATGCAAAGGAACAGAAAGTGTTGCATGTATGTAATCTGACTTTAGTTCAGTGTAATTGGAAATCATTGACAAAGCAAAGCAAAAACTCTATCAATAAATGGAAATTAAATAACAGCGTCCTGAACAATCACTGAATGAATCACAGATGAAATTTAAAACTTTATAATCCAACAACAACAAATATATATATATATATATATATATATATATATATATATATATATATATATTACCAGAATCTATGGGATGCAATGAGAGCTACGGTAAGAGGAAATTTAGGGCCCGGCGGGATGGCTCAGTGGTCTAAAGTGCCTGCTTTGGAAAGCTTGGGTGGCTTCAGGGACTACGAATTGATCCCCGGCAGCACATGCTGCGCTAGCCCTGCCCTCAGGGCAGGATGAACTCGCCATAAAAATAAGTGAATAAACAAACAAAGGTTCTGAAACAAGAAAAATAAATAAATAAAATTAAATTAATTTTTTTTTTTAAAGAGGGAAATTGATAGTGATAAATTCTCACATCAGGAAAACAGAATGAGCTCAGTTAAACTCTCTTATGCTTCAACTTAAGGTAAAAAATAAAAGAGCAAGTCAAACCCAAAGCTCAAAGAAGGCAGCAAATTATAAAGATTAGAGAAGAAATAAATACAATGGAAATAAAGAAAGCAATAAAAAAAATTAAATTGTCAAAGAATTAGTTCTTCGAAAAAATAAAGTTGACAAAACCCTAGCCAAAATTATTATAAAAGGGAAAGAAAAAATTCAAATTCATGCAATAAGGACTAAAAATTATGAAATGACTAGAGCTCAGATAGAAATTGAGATCGATAACTATATTCAAAATCTTTACCTTCACAGGTTGGAAAATACAGAAGAAATGGACAAATTTCTAGATACATGCAAGTTACCCAAGCTGAATGAAGAGGATATAAATTTCTGAATAACTCCTTATCAATCAATGAAACTGAAAATACAATAAAAATCTTACCAACAAGGAAAAGCCTACATTTTAATAAATTCAAAACTGAATTCTTTAAGAATATTTATTTGTAGTTTTTAGGGGAGGGTCTACAGGTGTTCAGAGTCTCACGCTGGGTCAAACTTGTAGTGACCCACCTATTTACAGCCTCCCAAAAGCTGGGATGACAGGCACATGCCACCATGCCGTCTTCTACAAGAAATTTAGAGAAGATATAATGCAAACTCTTCAATGAAATGGAAGGGAAGCAATTCTTCTCAACTCATTTCTGGAGACAAGTATTACTCTGATAGCCAAAAGCAAACAAACATCCAACCAAAACAGAGAATTATAGGCCATAGTAGTTCTCTTAAGAGTTTCCTAATGAACATAGATGAGAAAATCATCAGTAAAATACTAGCAAATAGAATGCCGCAAATCGTCAAGAAGATTATACATCACAAACAAGTGGGATTCATTCCTGGAATGCAGAAATGGATCTATGTATGCAAATCCATAAATGTAACTCACCACATCAACAAAGCTCATGTTATTATCTCAGTAAATGCAGAAAAAAGAAGCTTTCTTCTTCTTCTTCTTTTTTTTTTTTTTTTTTTTTTTTTTTTTGCGGGGCGGGGTCCTTACATTTGCCAAGCAAGCACTTATACTACTGAGCTATCTCCCCAGCCCCAGAAAAAGCTTTTGACAAAGTCCAATGCTCATGTTTGATAAAAGCTCTATAGAAAGCAGGAATACAATGGTAAAAATTATCTATGAGGAACCAACAGTCAACACCATAAGAAATGGACAAAAATTGAAAGCATTCACTTTAGCATCAGGAACAAGACAAGGATGCCCATTGTCACCACTCCTGTTCAATATGCTTCTGGAAACACTAGCCAGAGCAATTAGACAAAATAAAGAAATAAAAGGAACAATGATTAGAAAGGAAAATGTGAAAGTATCATTATTTTCAGATTACATGATATGTTACATTGAAGGCTTCAGAAACTCCACTAACAAACTTCAAGATTTAATAACCAAATTCAGTAGTACAGTAGGGTACAAATTCAATACTCAAAAATCAATAATATATATATACACAAACAACTAACACCCTAAGAGAGAAATTATGAAAACCACATTTTCACAATAATGACTCCAAAGAAAGATATATGTAGGAATCAACCTCACAAAGGAAGTAAAATATTTGCACTATGTCTTTTAAGTGAAAATATAGTACTCTTAAAAAAAAAAAAAAAGATTGAACAAGGATGTCAGAAAATGGAAGGATATTCTTTCTTCATGGATAGGAAGAACCAACATTGTGAATACAGCCAACTCCCAAAAATGTTATAAAGGTTCACTGTAATCCTGATTAAAATACTATTGATATACCTCACAGATCTAGATAAAATTCATCTGGAATCAGAACAGACCTAGAATAGCAAAAGTAATCCTGGGTAACAAAGGAAATGCAATGCCTGGCTTGAAGTTATACTATAAAGCTACCATGATAGAACCAGCAATATATTGTCAAAAAAAAAAAAAAAAAAAAAAGGAAATAGACCACAAAATCTCTGGGAAAGATGCGAAGATGCAGACACAACTACAAACACACTTAGCTACCTTAACTATAGCAAAGGGGCTACATATGTTTACTGGAAGAAAGATAGGCTTTTTGATACAAGGATCTGGAAAAGCTAGCGTTCCTTATGCCAAAGGCTAATATTAGATCCATGTCTATATACATACACAAAACTACTCTCAAGATGGATCAAAGATTTAAATACTAAAGCTAAGCCTTTTAATTTTCTGCTAAAGAACAAGGGGTAGGTACACAATTTATCAACAAAAATTAATCTGCATGGAAAATACATCTATTAAGCAAAAATTGTCATCCCATCTCTTTGAAATCTATCTGCACTTCTAAAGAAATCATCAACATAATAAAAACAAAACTCCAAATTGGGGAAAATGATAGCCTACTCTTCCTCAGACTAAAAAGAAACAAAAACAAAACAAAACAAAAAAAACCTTATATCTAGTATGCAAAAAGAATTTTAGGCGCTGGCCTGATAGTTCAGTGAACTAAAGCACCTGCTTAGGCAGAGTACAGCGGCCAGGGTCCAATACCCAGCATGCTGTGCTGAACCCACCCACAGGGTACACTAAGAAGGCAATTAAGACTGAGTGCAGTGATGTGCATCTGTAATTCCTGCACTTGGGAGGGTGAGAACAGGAGAATTACTACAAGTTTGATCTATATAGTGAGTCAATATGTACCCTGTCCTAAATAGAGGAAAAAAAAAAAAAGAATAGGAAGATTCCAAAATTGAAAGACCAAATGTAAAAATGGGTATCTGAGATGAATATATACTTCACAAATGAAGAAATACAGATAGCAAATAAACATGAAAAAACATTCAACATCATTGATTACTCAAGAGATGCAAATTAGAACCCTGAGATGCCATCTTATGCCAGAAACAATAGCTATCATCAAGAAGTCAGCGAAAAGCAAATACTGGAGAGAATGTGGGGAAAAAGGCACCCTTCTCCACTGCTAGTGGGAGTGCAAGCTGATACAACCATACACAAATCAGTATGGTGGTTACTGAGAAACCTAGAATTAGAGGTGTCATTGAAACCAGCTATTCCCCGCCTAGATATTTTTCCAAAAGAGTTGATGTCATCATAACACAGTGATATATGTCCACCCATGGATATAGCAGTGCAATTTGTCATAGCTAAATGTTGGTAACAACCCAAATGCCCATTAACTGATGAGTGGATGAAAAAATCATATGATATGTTCGCACAATGGATTGTTACTCTGCTGTATATAAAACATAAATTTGAACTTTTGTAGGTAAATGGCTGTAACTCGAGATTGCACTGGTAAGTGAAAGAAGTCAGACCTGCATGTGCAAACATCATATTGTCTTGCTAGTTTAAGAACCTGAAACAGTAAATACAGTGCCAAAGGTACAGTATATACTGTGAAAGGAAAGGATTTGTTCAATGAGAAAGAAAAGCTGGGATGAGGAAAAGGACAAAAGAAATAATGGATAAAGATGTGTTTATGTATACATGCAGGATGGTTCGGATAATTGTGCTGCTGACTTCTGCTGGTCTTTTGAAAGAAGCAGTTAATGCTTAAAATTTTTTCTTTTTAATTTCTTATAGCATTTAAATTGTTTTGCTTTGTTTTGTTTAAACCAGTTTTGAATGTTTAGCTCTGATAACCTAAACAACTAATTTGAAGATTACATCATGGCATATAGTAACAATTATTGAATTCTCAATTCTTTTGTATAGGAATTTTGTATTGATTATAATGCTTCTTTATTTTTTAACTATTTTGCATTCATTAAAAAGTAAAAATATAATAATAACTTTGTCATGCTAAACATTACTCTTTGAAATGTTTCCAAACATAAATTGCCTAAAAAATAAAAACAAGAAAGAAAATCAATGGTTTAAAAATTATTTTTCACTCATAGAAAATTCAGGGCAGGGGCCCGGCAGGATGGCTCAGTAGTCTAAAGTGCCTGCTTGGGAAAGCTTGGGCAGCTGCAGGGACCGCAGTTCGACCCCTCGATCCCCGGCAGCACATGCTGTGCCAGCCCTGCCCTTGGGGCAGGTTGAGCTGGCCATAAAAATGAGTGAATAAGCAAACAAAGGTTCTGAAACAAGAAAAAAAAATAAATAAAATAAAATATTCTAAAAATAAAAAATTCAGGTCAGTATTTCCAAACCAATCCTGACTTTCCTATGTGCAATCATCTGGGGCCTTAGCTAACAGCTGCTTTGCCATTTGTAGTATATGAATTTCAAGATTATGTTATCACCATATTCCTTAGGAGGAGGAGGAAGAGGCAGGGTAAAACCCCCAGAAGTCTTTCGACCAAGGCTTCCAGAGCAAGAGAGCACAGCTACTCACATCTAGTCACAGGCAATCTATCCACGAGGTAGAGTCTAGCTGCAGAGACAGCTGAAGCATCCAGAGTTGTTCCATATTCTCCTTCCAAAGAACACTTTTAGAGGACAGTAAGACTGCCAATATAGCTGTGGTTCTCAGCCACAGCTTAACTTCGTGGACTGATTTTTCCTACTACCACATGGGAAGTTGTCAATCAACCTTCAAGTCCAAACATCAAAGCCATCATTTCAGCAAGTCCAAAAAGCCACCTTTCATCCCACTGCAATGCGCTAATCCTCTGGGCCTAGACATTGTCCACCTCAGAGGGCTACGGATGCAAAAGTAAATTCAGTTAAGAGAACCTCTGTTCCAGAGACAAGCAGTCACACAGGAGCATAATGACACACGTACTGCACTCACTGTAGTCAATCTTGGGCGGGAAATCATAGGTGGCCTCATTCTTTTTGCACTTTCCACTCTCTTCCTGGACACAGTTCTTGGAGTTCATTCTGTGGCCTTCTGGCCAAACAACAAAGACCCACAACTCCAAGAAGGAAAACAAAATTAGTTTCTGACCACAATACAATGTTATCCAGGCAGAGAAATCAAATATATAATTTTAAAAGTGAAGATATTTTCTGCAATATCACCCTCACCAATAGTAAGCCACTTAATAGGTAGGGGAAATCTGTTTAATAAGTTTGGTTGAATTACATTATTGGATCTTACAAACATTGCCCCTACTTCACTGAGAAGAAACCTGAGACTAGGAGAGATTTCATAATATAGCAACCTAAAAACTTAGCTTCATAGTTCAAAATGTTTTCACTTAGGATAATACTTATACCTCATTTTTTCTAATAATAATGCATCATTCTTAAATGGTTCTTGTTTTACATTGGTACAGCTAAAGCTCCATTTAGGAAGTTTTCCCAGAGTGAGAGAATGACCAGTTCCAGAAGAATATTCAAGTCTTCACCAATAAGGAGGCAGAAGCTTCCTGGGACTTTTATATCACAGGGTTTCTTTCTTTCTTTCTTTCTTTCTTTCTTTCTTTCTTTCTTTCTTTCTTTCTTTCTTTCCTTCAGTTTCTACCTATCAAAATTTTAGAGCATGTTATTGAAAACCTCACAGGTGCAGAAACTTAGAAACAATCTTAACTTCATCTCATTAAAAATTCCAGTCATCTGAAGGTATTTCTTCTAATTCCATGCTTACCAAGAGATCTTCTCATTATTATTCTACATCTGTTCTTGTTCTACGCAGGGAGAAATGTGCTGACCACAAGGCTGATAAGTTGTACACTTTCTGTGACACTATTTTCTATAGCAGCAAAGGACTTAGGATATGATGCAAATTTCCATGCAAATAGCTAATACAGGAAACTGAAAGTCATACAAACTCAGATGTTCTCTCCGTGGGACAATTAAATTCATTGCTAAGAATTAGTAAGTCAGTGTTTTGGGATCTAGAAAGAAGATGAACACAGGAAGCAAGAAGCAATGGACTTCACTGAGATGTTCTTTAGCCCACAGATAGCAGGCCTCTGCTGTCCCTGGGATGTGCTGAGATGGCAACTGAGACTGGGCATGGTGGCGCATGCCTATAATCCCAGCTCTTGGGAGGCTGTAAACAGGTGGGTTACTAGGAGTCTGATATAATAGTGAGACTCTGAACACCCTATAGGCCCCTCCCTAAAATACAAAAAAAAAAAAAAAGATACCAGGCTCGAGAGTGAATGATGCGAAGAAGGAATAAAGAAGGAAGAAAGAACTGGCAAAGTGTGCAAAATGTAAATGTGACTTGGTATTGATAAGAAGGAAATGTAGCATTTTAAGGAAGACAGAGATGTGGTCAAACCAAGGGAATAAATTTTACTTTTTTAAAGGAAAAGGAAACCTTTAGAAAACAATGCACAGCAAATAAATTTAAATTTTCCAGTCAGGGACCAGTAAAATGAAGGCAATGAACTGAACTGAAATGAATATAAAGAGAAAGTGAAGAAGCAAAGGGGAAATAGGACATTTCACGTTTGCAAAAAATTGAAAATTGGTGTGCCTCCCAGAGTGATGAAAATTCAAGTAAGAAGAAGTTTTCGGGAACATTGTCTCTGCTCAGGTGTTGATGCAGTTCCTGGGGACAAGCGTCGTCTGCTGCACACCCTCATGACCGCCGAGCTGTATTAGGTGTTAGGCAACACAGAAGAGAAAAACAGTCGTGCCAATCTACAAGAAACTTCAAATATTGCTGGAAAATTATATAAATAAACACAAACTGCTTTATGGCAGACTATAAAAATGAATGACAGTGGTTGTTAGCGCAGGAAGCAGCCAGAAAGGGGAACCGAGTCAAATTGGAGTTGATAGAAAAAAAATTCCTGAACACTGAAAATGAGCATATCACAGCGAGAATCAGGACACAAGTCAGGGATATCATCAAGTGGCCACACAAGAGAGCCTTGGAGCCAGGAAGATAGCTCAGTAGAATAAGCGCTTGCCTGACAAACTCAAGGTCCTGAGTTCAATCTCCAGTAAAGAAAGAAAGCTTTGGAGTCATTGTCATCCCACCTACTTCCCACTAAAGTTATTATATATTAAATTTTTCCCTCCATAATAATTATGAGTCCAGAGGCACTGCCAGTTAGCTCAGTTGTTTAAGCGCCTTATGGGGCAAATGCAGTCAGGCTCAGGTATCGTGGTTTGATCCCCAGCTCCCCATGCTTTGCCAGACCAAAACTTAAGACAGCCTGAGCCAGCCAATTAAAAAGAAAAACCTCAATAATTATGAGTTGAAAATACTATTTTAGAGAAGTTAGAGATAAGTGGTTACAAAGGTTTAGACAAACTTTGGTGATGCAATTACAGTGATACATTTGAACACACACATCCTTTAGAAAAACAAATAACTTCCTTCCAGTGCAAGTGGGGAGCTAGAAGTCTGTTACAGTTTGTGCTTAGGAGTTCCCTCAAAGCCTCTTGCAGTCATGGGGCGCCTTCTGGAATTTGCAATTCATTACTGTGGAAATGGGTGCTGCACCTGCCCTGAGGCAGGTAATTTGCATTTCAATGTAAGGTAGGAAGAGAAGTTAGCTGCTTGAGCTGCTGCTAGCTCTCCCTGTTCTCTTGCTGTTTGCCAGCCCTGTTTCAAGGTTGTTTTCTGCCCTGTGTCTCTCTGCCTCAGAGCCAACTGAATATGGACTGAAACTTCCAGTAACTGTGAACTAAATAAACCTTTCTTTCCCTCATTTTGAGTGTCAGGTATTTGCCACAGTAATGAGAGAAGAGTAACTAAGACCAAGTCCTCCTTGGATAAAACTTGATTGCTTTTCAAGATGGGCCTCATAGAGTCATTACAGATTTTAGTTGGTTTCCAACGTCTAGAAATCACAGAGTTTCAGTTAAAGAGTCATATTCGCATCGCGCATGTTACAACTCTGAAGTGCTCACACCACTGTGTCTGAATCTTCACATGGAACAACGCAGTTTTTTCAGTTATCAGTGAATTCTGACTATGGACAGTCACTGTTCC
The DNA here is from genome assembly GCA_004027025.1 of Myocastor coypus. Classification (NCBI taxonomy): domain Eukaryota; kingdom Metazoa; phylum Chordata; class Mammalia; order Rodentia; family Myocastoridae; genus Myocastor; species Myocastor coypus. Next base: position 33,965 of record PVJA010004058.1, on the reverse strand, counting down.
AGTGACTGGAAACATTAGAGAGCAGCAGTGAAACTGCCTGGATGGAAAAGAAGTAAAGAAAACAAAAGAAAGATAAAGAATGAACAAGTGGTGAAAGATAATTACAGAAAAAGAAGGAAGGATAAGTGAAAGGGCAGAAATGTCCGCTAGATCATTTAGATTATTTCAGAAGAATTTACTGAAACAGTTCCTAATTTTAGATAAATATCCCCTCTCCAGGACCTGCCACTCTCATTGCTTCAAACTGTCTTAGAGATAGAGAGTTAGAGACTTCATAGAAAAGCCTAACATTTCATTTCACTGTATCCTACAGTGAAACATTGATATCCTCATCTGGTGATGTGCTTTTCTCATTTTGATTTCCTGTCTGATTCACGTGACTGCCAAGTTTTGAGAATTGTGGGATGCTTTGTTTTTTCTTCAAGTGAACATCACATGCCTTTCACAGGTCTGACTCAGTTCTGTTTCCACTATGTCAGATTTTTTTGTTGTTGTTGTTTGTTTTGTTTTTGTTTTTTGTTTTTTTGAGACAGGGTCTCACTATGCAGTTCAGGCTGGCCTTGAATTCACTTTTGTAACCCAGGCTGGTCTCCAATTCTTCACTGATCCTCCTGCCTCAGCCTCCCAAGTGCTGGGAATTACAGGCGTGCACCACCACACCCGGCTTCACTATGTCAGTTTGATCTCATCCCTTGAAATGGTTCAGTGTCTCCATGGGTTTCCCCACATGATCTTATGCTGAGCATATCAGGAATCCAGCAGGCTTGGGCCAAGTTTGAGTAGAGCTAGGAAGCAGCAGCAGAGTGTGCCCTAAAGTCTCTAGCCTCCAGGAGCTTGGTAAGTGGCCATAAGCTCCACTCTGCAAAGGATACAGAAGATGGCTCAAACCATCCCACACTATGGGAAGATGAGTTTCAGCGGTGGCAGGCACGGCTCCAGCATCTCTGTCATCCGACGGTGGAACTCCACCAGAGCAGTGAGGACTGCCTAAGTTGCTTTTTTCCCTTTCTTGTTGCTCTGCCTCACTTTTTCTGTGTTTGATTACTAAAATCACTTCCCAAGAAAGCTCTTCACTCGTGGCTGTGTTTCAGAGTCTTGTGTTTAATATTTTGGCTTTTCTCTGTTATTTATTCTATTGTAATAGTTGTTGTGGGACCAAAACCAAAATTGCACAGTAGCTCACTGATCCCGCTTGTCTTTATCAATCTTTCTGTTTTCACTGTTGCTACTCTGGAAGAAACAAACAAATTTCTTATTCTTTGATTTGCAGAATGGTCCATTTCAATATTTAGTCCCACCAGGGATATAGTTTGGTTGCACAGCATTTGCCTGGCACACACAAGGCCCTGAATTTGATTCCCAGTACCTGAATATGTAGATAGATACGATAGATAGATAGATAGATAGATAGATAGATAGATAGATAGATGATAGATATAAATAGGTCAATGATAATTCAGTCCTATTTCACTAACAATATTTACTTAGCTTTTAAAAAATAAATGAGCTCTTTCTTTAGAAGTTGCTGGATGTCGTTGCTCAATAGACAACTTGAAGTGGGAGCTAAAGCCTACAATTTCATATTTTTCAACTGGAAAACCTGGATCAGGTAGAAGGTATTTACTTATCCAAGGTCCAAACAGGCTTTCTAATTACAATGGCTCAAATGTTAGAAATAGATTTAAGGTTGATGTTTGAAAAATCTTACCTGAACATTGGCCACAAAGTAGGAAATAAATTAGCGGGTGGCTTTTACCAAGTAGAAGTTAAGCACAGAATAGAGTTGCATGGTTTACATTATCAGACACACCAGGCTTTCTAAGAAGAAAAATAAGGATTTAGAACCTAAGAAATGTTGGCTTGCTCTCACTGAATGAAGTCAAACAATAAATATTAATATACCAATTCCTCTGTATTGGACAACTCTGAGTGGACCTTGAGATTCCTCCTACTGGTGTGAAAATAGCAGCTGGCTCATTTTCAATGGCTTGCTAGCAATGTTAAATTGCAAAGATTACTGAGAGGAAAGTAATTCCTGTGGAAAAGAAGGTAAGGCCGTCAAGATTCCTCATTCAGCAACCTCTCCTTCCTCACCTACCCCGACTCCTAGTCTTTTCTTTCTTGCTTCTTTCTTTCTTTCTTTCTTTCTTTCTTTTTTCTTTCTTTCTTTCTTTCTGTCTGTCTGTCTGTCTATCTGTCTCTCTGTCTTTTGTGCTTTTTTTCTTCTTTATCATTGTGATGTTTATTTTTTTAAGAATTTTATTCATGGGAAAATGAGAAATATCCTTCCATATTATAATCACAGTTTTCACATACACATAACTTCCATGACCAAACTAAACACTGGAAATGAGAGGGCTGGTGGCTCTTGTCTCATCTCTTTTTATGTGAATATATGGTCAGTGTTACAGTTTATTTTTTATTATCTCTAATAAGAAATAACAATGACAGTTTCAAAGCACATTAGTAGGATAGCCACAATAATTAATACAATGCATGTTGTGGCCCTCATTATAGTTGTTCAAAGTACAAGATGCAGATATAGTAACTTTTCTAAACACTTTGGTATAAAAATTTCTTCTCATTCAACTAAGAGAAAGTAGTTATATGTACAGTCCAATATTCTATAATAGTAGTTGGTTATCAGTGGAACTGGCAATGTCAGAAGCTATGGATTTGACCCTTTTATAGCTCAGCATACTAATCTGGGTTTACTTTTCATGCCTCGTGGTTAAACTTTTCTCCTGGGTGGTTAAGGCCAAGTTAAAGCAAAACCTATAACAAAATATGTAACTTTTGTATCTGACAAAGTTAGTCAAATACCCTAAGGATTTACCTTGAAACCATGTACAGCATTTTGTAGAACTTTTGTCAGTGTCAACCATCTGCATGAGTCATGGTCACTGCTTGACCAGTTTGCTCTGTGAGTGCCTGAGACAATGTTTTCTCTCTAGGTGATTCTCCTTAGGCACACTGTATATTGTGGATCCCTTTCCGCTGTGACCTCATAATCTCTTTGAATGGAAAATTTGAGACACCACTGTGTTATAGGATGCTACAGTACAGGTATGTTCACTTATGTCCTGTGTCCTCACTCTCCTTGAAGGGGTAGAACCAACATATTAGTTATCCTTGTATCCCTTTTTTCCTCTGATTTTTTGGTCTGCAGAGTTATAGTGTTAATCCTCCAGAAGAGAAGCTTAGTGATACTGTTACTCTATAACTTAGGAACTTGAGCTTAACATCACTGTTTTTCTGAATATTAAATGCCTTAGGCTTAACAAAGAATAGGTATTTTCCATCAATAATTGATATTCTGATAAATTCCTATAGAATGTGACAAAAAGCTACACATTTTTACACAGAAATTTAAAAATCTAAACATATACAAAATTGTAACAGATCAATCCTATGGCATTTTTCCCAAAAGAACTGAAAAAAAGTATCATAGTGATGTTTGTGCACCTATGTTTATAGCAGCACAATTTGCAATAGCCAAATCTTGGAAACAACTAAAATGCCCATCATCTGAAGAATGGTTGAAAAATAATGTGATATTTTTATATGATGGAATATTACTCAGCTATAAAGAATGATAAACTAGAAGACTTCATATATTAAGTGGATGTATCTTCAACATATACTCATAAGTTAAACACACCAGACCTACATGTATAAATATAGTACCATCTTCCTAGTGTAAGAACTCAAACGAAGAAATAAAAATGGAAAGGCATAACACAGCTTAATGAAATTCAAGATCTTAAAGACTATATGAAGATACAGCAAGCAGAAAACTTAGAAGACATGGCAGGGGCAAAACCATACACTTATATGCATAGGATGATTTAGACTCTGGGTCTAAGGATTTCCAACAGGTTTTTCACACTGATCATAGCAATGTGTAATACTAAAACTATGCTTGGAATGCTTGTCGTTCTGAACTTTTAGATATGTGCTGCTTCTAATGTGGTTTCAATTATTGCTATTCTCTCTCTAAAGTAAATGTCCATTTCAAAAAAATAAAAATAAAAATAAAAATGAAAAACATAATAAAAGAGTGAAAGAGATAAAGAAAATGTCACAGGACTGACCTGCTACAATTTTGTATATACTTAGACTCCTAGTTTAAGTGTTTAAATGCATTTAAATAAGAGGTGGCTGAGGAATTGTCTTCATGAGTGCTTTGCAGAACCCCCCTTTCCCTTACAGCCCAAGGGACAATGGAAGTGTGATATAAGTCAGCAAAGAAAAAGCTAGGACTGAGTTCAATCCCCAGTTCAAAAAAAGAAAAAAAAAAGCTAAGACTCTTAAAGCAAGAAGTACTTCATGTATAGTTTCTTAGCTCAGCTCAGGTATTTTTATTCCCTTGTGCTAAAAACACTGATAATAACTACTTACCTTACAAGCGAATTTGCCAGTCAGGCTCCTGTGCTTCCAATGCCCAGCTACACTGAAATTAAACTTGCACTTGGAGGGATGTGCCATGCAGAGTCCAACCACACTGACACTGCTCCTTAGAAGGGATCCCCTTTCATTTGGCTTTAAATTGTTACATTTGGAAATTCAAAATATTTAACTGATAACAGTTCCATAATGTAGGATAGAATTCTCCAATTAATTAAGTCCAAAATATTTGATCAAGGCAGTCTTAACTAACACCTCAAAAATATTCCATTTTTCCCCCAGAGAATAAAAAAAATTAAGTAACTGGTATTCAGTGCAAATTATTAAGATTTTACATTAAACTTTTATCTGTAATGAATAAAGGTCAGCAAATATAACTAATTTGGGATGATAAATAAAAATAGAAATTCTAAAGCATTACAACTTACAATGCATTTAGAATCTCTCCAATATTCTATATTCTTCCATTAAAAGTAAAACATATATTTTATTAGGAACAAAGTGATATTAAAGTAGATAAAGTCATCCAATCATCTTAAAGTCAGAGTCTAAAAATGCCAATATTTTAAATAGAAACAAAGCCAAGGTTAAAACAAGAAGCAAAACACAACCTAAATGTTCTTGGAGAAAAAGAAAATGCTTTTTGAAATTTGAATTTGCACATTAAGGCAAGCAATCATATACAATATTGGAAAATCAAAGCTATCAAGTAAGAAAAAAGCTTCCATTTAGAAACAATACCTCACAATGTAATAGACTTTAAAAGAACCCTTTCAAGGTTGTTAGGCCATTTTTGTGTCCTCTCTAAAGAGCTGTTTTATTGTGAAAGTCTGTCCTGAAGAAATACAGATATTTTATTCCTAATTTATCCTGCCTATGGTAGGAGAACAGAGGGAAAAGCAGTCATATTCTTGTGCAATCTTTTCCAGAAACACTGCATGACACCTATTCTCTGGCTCCTTTTTACAACAGAATGCTGACCCATAAGTTACTATTCTTTTTAAATCTAAAAGTATTCTGCATGGTGGGTTCTTACAGCAGAACTGATTTAGATCGAGGAGACACTGACTGTGCTAGGAATCATTAATTGTCCTGTAAAATGTAAAAACATTTGTTTACGATGTGAGCATTTTATGTTCAATGTGCATAACAAGACCACATATTCCTGTGATTGAAGAATCATATACGTGAAGTAAAGGGAAGTATGTGTAAAGATATTGTGCAATGTAATCCCAAGAAATAAGGTTTTTGTTAGTAATGACACAACATCTTCAGGCTCAGTTATCCTGAATCTCTTTATGTAACTCAAAAAATGTGTTAATATGAGGAGAAATAAAATAGAAAGCCCCATAATAAATAACAAGTTCACTCAGACTAAGAAAATGTTTGTTCTAGTACTACTGATGAAAATTTAATTAACCTGCTTTGATCTTTCCCCAATGTATATATACATTATTGAAACTTCACATTGCATTCCATAAGTCTCCACAAGTATCATCTATCAATTCAGTAAGATTTTAAAACATAAAAGTTTATACCTATGGTGACAACCTTCAAGATAATCTCAGGGGATCTTTATTCCTGGCTTTCTTAATATACTTCCTACTGTATTGGACAAAGTTCCCTCATATTGCCAAGAGAATATTGATGACATTGAGGGTACCAACCTCACCCATTATGACATTGTGGCTTTTGTGTTACTGTAGTTCTTGGGTTGCTTCATTTGTACGTAGTTAACTACCATATTTTAAGGGACACTGGTAGCAGTCTAAAGAGGTCATGCAAAGAGAGCGTAAAGCTTCCTGTCCTCATCCAGTAAGGACAACTACCCGAACACAGCTGAGCAGAGCGAATCAATACCATAACTAGAACCTCCTGAGACACCCACTGCTAGAATTACTCAACTAAACTTTCCCTGGATTCCTGATCCTAAGGGCTCAGAAATTAAAAAAAAATAATAATAAATAAACAAAAGAAGTCTGTTGGTGCTAAATGGAATAATTGTGCAGCAAAATTGTTTTCTTGAATGCATATGGTAACAATCAATCATATGTCCCATCTTACATAACTATATCTGTTAATCTGAGCAGCAGATTTGATGATAAAAATACATAATATATCAATCACTGTTAATCAGCCTTTCTTGTTTGAAAAAACTGTGACGCATATATTGTTATGTTACCCTGTTTCTGTCTTTCTTTTGTTTACTGTTGCTTTTACTCTTCAAAATAAAAAAATTTGTAAAAATAAACAAGTAAATAGCTACTGCATTTATCAAGGTACTTGAATCTCTCAACTCTTTTTAAGAAATGTATTTTTATCATGTTGTATGTTATGGTCTGGTGCCTAAAGAAATGACGAGAAGACCTGATGAATGTAGCTTCGGAAGTCTCACTGAGATCTGTCTTGAAGTGAGCCCAGAGCTCCAGCAGCATCTCCTTTTTATTTAGGACTATAACCTCTGTTGACCTTCAATACTTGTTTAATGCCAGGTTCACACAATTGTTAAATAAAAAGGTTACCAGGAGTGGAAGAGGTAATCACCAACATCTCAAGTAAGGGCGGAGACATCAATCAGGATAAGCTGTTACCGCTTTCTTAAATCCCAGTTTTCTGGAATCCCTCAGTAACAGATTACAACCTGCCCTAAGTTTTGTTTATTGTTCTTTGCTTCTTTAAGATGCTAATTTCTTATCTCTACATTATCACTACTCCAGCATATGCACATGTGCATGCTTATATAAACATGCACATTCACATGTACTTGCACATGCAGTTTGCCAATGGAGGGGACTGTATAAATTTTTGTCTACCTACCAGTGCCCTCATCAAAAAAAAAAAAAAAAAAAAAAATTCCATTTCTCAATAATAAGCTTCTGCTTATTGTGGCTTTAATTGGGCCATGGCTATAATTAGAATTATGTTACTCAAGGGGTCATATTGGAAGTGTGGTACATGGAATAGCAATGCAAAGAGGTCATGGGTCACTTAAGAGGAGGGCCTGGGGGGAGAAGGCCAGATCCTGGGCAACATTCCTGAGGAAGGAATTGACTTGCAGGATCTCAACCAGGGCTTAAGAGAGGGTTGTTATAAGCAGAGCAGCCTGGCCTCCACACTGAGGCCCTCTGGCTCTCCTCAGATCTCTCTTGCAGGTGCCACCACTGTATTATGACCCACTTCATCAGAGCTGTGCTAACGCTGATCCCTAGAGCCTAGGAAAATATGAGCTGCATGAGTCTCTTTGCTTTATAAAGTACTCAGGCTCAAGAATTTCACTGAGGTAATAGAAAGACAACTCATATAGTTATTTTTAGTGGATATTAAAAATTGCCGTAATTTCAAAATGTCTTAAAATAATTGCATCTAAAAGGGAATCAATTTTATTTTTCTAACACTTGTACTATAGAAAATGAATTTAATCTAACAGGTCAACGATATTATAAGAAATAATAAGGCTAAGCTGCATTACCAAGTGTATCATTAAAGCATATTTACTCTTTCAGACCTTTTGGTGTTCCCATGACTAAATGTTTATGCTGTCAACAAAGACTGTCTTATTTCAACATACACAGAGGTAGTCTCAGGAACCACAAAAAATTGTGTATCTGACACTAATTACCAAGTAAGTTTGCCATCAACACACCCTGCTTCTTGACTAAGGCCTTTACCATAACATAAACAAACTCATAAAAGTCCAGAGTCTTGCTGCTTCAAGTATTTTGCTAGATTTCCACAAAGAAATCCCAAACACCAGGTCTTTTTTTTTTTTTTTTTTTTTTAATTTATTTCTTGTTTCAGAACCTTTATCTGTTTATTCACTTATTTTTATGGCCGGCTCAGCCCACAGCCAGGGCTGGTGCAGCATGTGGTGCCAGGGATCGAACCACGGTCCCTGAAGCCGCCCAAGCTTTCCCAAGCAGGCGCTTTAGACCACTGAGCCATCCCGCTGGGCCCAAACACCAGGTCTTGAAAAAATTCCTTATATTTAACATCACAGAGAACCAACTTTGCACTCCAAATTTATTGGTGTGTGTGTGTGTGTGTGTGTGTGTGTGTGCGCGCGCGTGCGCGCGCTTCCGTCTGCATGTTTACTTACTTATTTTAAGTAGGGACACTGTAGGTTAGAAAGGCACATTAATGCTGCTGTTTCCCCACAGGCCAGTCAGTCATCTTGCTGAGAGCAAAGAGCAACTCCCGTCTCACGCCTCAGCAGAAACACACTCACTGGTGCTCTGCTGACTCCTTGATCTTAAGCAAAGGCAGCAGAAGCCTGATTGTAATTAGCCTTTTTTCTGCTCTCTCTGTATATCCTAGATACAGTGGGGCTCTCAGAGATGTGCTGTTTAGTATGAAAGCCCAACAGAGTTGTAGAGTTCTTCCTCATTGTCTAGTAGGAAAAGTAATATACTTGGGTTCGCAACCCAAGTCACACAGAGAGGGGCTCCTGGTCAGAGCCTAACCAAGCACTCCCAGTGGGTGGTCAAGGTACATTTGCCTATATTAATTGAATGGCCACAGAAAGCTTTAAGCTAAACCAGAGCTTTAAAAGTTTCCATCAAAAGCAGCAGTTCTTACATAAAAATGTCATGGCATATTCATATTCTTAGAATGTCAGTACCAAGACATTCTAGAAACTTCCTGTGGTGCAGACTAATTTTTGTATGTGAGCAGGCAAGTCCCATTAGCAGCCTCACCCAGAGAATGATGGGCAAGAGGACATCTTTTCAGTGCTTCTGTCCCCTCTCAATTGTTTCCTACAACTCAAAAGCTAGACTGACACAGTTCTTTTTAAAAATATGTTCTAGAAATTGATAAAAGTTAAAATAAAGTGAGCTGTGAATGAACTTCAGTATCACAGATTTCTGTTCAATCACTAGTATCTTCAAATAATTAACTATAAGAAAGATTGGACATAAAAAATCATTGTAAAATTCCTAGATTCCAGTCCCCAATATCACCAAAGAAATCCAAAAACAAAATTTCAAATATTGTATGGACTTATTTCCTATGAAATATTCCAGAACAAATTCAAAGAATATAGATTGCTACCAGAATATGAAAGAAGAACAGAAGGGGGAGTAATGCGGATAGAATTTAAGAGTTGATTAAGGGGGACACTCACTTAGGACCCCCCTCCTGTCCCTCTCAGGAGCTTTTTTTCCCTCAATAAATCTATTCTGCTCATTTAACAAAAAAGAGTTGGTTAAAAAGTTTGCAATTAAACAGTGCTGATGGCTGCATAATAGTGAATATTAAAAAGCTTTGAGTAATATAATTTTAAATGATTAATGATATGTGAATTTTATTTCAATTAAAAAAATAAGCAAAAATGTCCGATTTAAATTCAGAGATGCAAATAAAAAGGCACCATTTTTATATTAACAAGGAAAAATTACAGAAAGAAAAAATGAGATTTTCTTGGGTTCATTTTATAACCAAGGCTATATGGCCAACAACTAACCCAAAATCTGGGGACACGCAAAAGCCCTCATTCATTTATAATGGATGATATCAGATACCAGAAAAATTGACATAAAATTTCAATTATTCTAACAATTACTTAAAGCCAATATTCTAGGGACAAAAGTAGTGAGCCCTAAGAAACTCGCACGTGAGAATGGTGGGGAAGGGTGACTTTTTCGTCTTCTCATTTCCCATTAATCTCATGAGGTTCTCAGAGAGAAGAGCAGATGCCACTGAGCAGGGCTTCAGGGGAGATTTTCTGAGAGCAGGGGTCATGTTTAAAAGACACACGAGCACAAGGCCTTAGCAACAACAGGAGGCTTGATGGAGGGGCACAGGGCACGAAAGTGCAAAAGCCAGAGCCAACTGAGTAACGCGTAATTCTTATACACACGTTATCTCATATTTGCATTCCTTCATTGTGCCAATTGCCTGTTTACCTGTACTAAGTTTGTAGCCTGATGGGCATTTTGAAAGGCAGAGAGTGATGGACGGGGCCCAGAGGCAGCTGCGGTAGGGCAGCTTCACCTGTGGGTTGTCTATTTGTTGCTTTCTCCCTTTCTTGAAATATTATTGGTTGACTCCTGAGTGAACCCTAGGATGGAAGCTGATGAACGTCTTGGTTGTGCTCGTGACTAAGCATGTGGCCCTCCTTTACTTTGATGAGACCGTGGTCATGTTGGTGCCTGAGCAAATTGTTCTTTTTTGCTTGAATGATTGTGCACAAGATCACGCTGACTATCCTGAATAAAGCTATGTTGTTTCAGAGGTTTTTGTTCACTTTGAGAGAGACAGATCTCAGTGAGACCTCTGAGCTAACTTCATTGGGTCTTCTTGTCCTTTCTTTCGGCCCTGACAAAGAACATTACAACAAAGTTAGTGTCGCATCACTGTATCCCACTGTGTGTCTGCACAGGCCGGTCATGTCCTTAGGTGTCTTTAGAGGCCTCTGAGCTTTGAAGCAGTCTGAGTGTTTCCCACAGTAGGAAAGCTCTTGAGAATGCTTCTGATTTGGTTCTTCCTGGCACAGCCCCTACTCTCAGAAGGCCATCAAAACCACTCCCCTGTCAATGCAATTAAATGAAAGACTACACATGCTTACCAAGCAGCAACAACCACCCCAGCCTACTTCAGGCAAAGAAAAGAGCAGCCAGACTACAAAGTTCTGTCTCCACTTGTGGAAAAAGGGATGCTTTTGAAAGAAGTTCAGAAAATATCCACTTCCACACAACTCACTGCTATACCCTCACACCAGGAGGATAGTTGCATACATTATAATGTGGGTGGTTCCAAGACAATGACACTCAGAGAAGGCCTAACAACAAGTAGATGGCACATGCTGCGTAAAGCCTAGCATCCTAGCACCTAAAGCGACATGCCCCTAAATGACAACAAAGCCTCACCCCAACATCATAGCAAAAGGAAAGGCATTTTAAAAGTTCAATATTGTACTGGTTATGCTTACTAAAGTCAGATATTAAAGAATACAAAAAAGTCTGTGCATGCTGGATCCCAAAGGGCTCAGTAGGGGCTTGGAGCTCACAGCAATGTTTCATGCAAGGATCTGAACCGGAGAGGCCCACAGGCCAACAGTAGAAGCTAGAAGGTCAGTGCCAGGAAGTGAATGTTCCGTGGCAGAAAGACCTGCGCTGGAAGCTAGGAGATGACATCCAAGATGAAAACAACAACTGAAACTTCCTCAAGGAAAAACCTCCAAAAAGCAGCTTCTCCAGGAAAATCAGCACGAAATCTTCCCCTCCAGTTCTTCTTTCAAACCCTACTGACAATAACCCTCACATGGGTCATCCCTACCAAAGCCACTCTTTTTGTTCCCTTTCAAGTTGATCATGAATTAGTCCATCACAAGCAACTATTATCATGCACATTTATGAATTTCAACCCAAAATGCCAAACTATACAAAAGTCAGTGTACAAAAACACCTTTACCAGAATCAGATCAACACCTGATAAAAATACTTGAATTATCTGAACAAAAATGTAAAATAATTACAGCCACTATTTTTCTTGAGTGAAAAGGAAGTCATTGTATACAATGTGACACATTATTTCCACGTGGAGATAGGGCCTAAAGAGAAGACAAGATAGAAATGGCCAATAGCAAGCATGAAAGATGCTTCAGCTAAACTCATTAGCACACTTGAAACTTTCAAGAAAAATGTCAGCCAGCTTTAATTTGGGATCACATTTAAGCATTGCCTAAACTGAACTGAAAGTTAAAATGAGGAGGCAGTGTCCCATACTTGTGGGATGTTCTCGGGCTGGGGAGAGAGCTCAGTAGAATAAGAGCTTACCTGGCAAGCACAGAGTCCTGACAATATCTGGTACTGAAAAAAAAAAAAAAGCTATGGAATATTCTCAGAAGGTGTAATGTATTCGCTCAATCACATGGAAAAAAAAGAGGGAGAGAACTGGTAGAAGAAAGATTATAAGAGATAAAATGGCCAAAACTTGAAAGAAGTTCAGAAAACATCCACTTCCCCACAACTCACTGAAACCAGACTGGACTACACAGCGCACTCAAGGCCAGCCTGAACTACATAGTGAGACCTGGTCTCAAAAAGACCATGAAAAAAAAAAAAAACCTCAGAAAAACAACAAAAATTTAAGCATATATCACATTAAAACTGCTAACACTGAAATCAAAGATCTTGAAGCTGTCCAGAAATATGCATCCCAATCCTTATAACCTTAAGTAAAATAATATTCTGTGAGGAGCCAGACCATATGTTATGTGGAAAGTCATTTGCTCTATATTTGAGTTCCAAATCAGCCAGGAAATAAGATGTTTGGTTGAAGGAGCCTCAAATCTTCAGCGGAAATGAGTTTCCATATTTGTATCACAGAGGTCACACTTGTTCCATGTACTGCAGGTCACCAAGAGGACAGAGGTGACTATACCACAAGTGCTCAAAATAGACAGTGAATGTTTGAATTCTTAAACTTTATTAAAGTAAAAGGCACCGTACCATTAATGTCCTCAAAACACTGACCCTCAATCAAGCACACACATCCACTGTCCTTGCCAATTTCTGAAGTGGTTTGGGAAGTTCTTTGGTGGTGTAACTAAAAAATATTGCAAATGCTTGCCCAGTGCATCCAACAGGGAGTCAGGCTAATAAACCTATGGCAGTGTACCTTCGTCTACCCTATTCACCAGATCTGGCACCATGAGACTTCCGGCTCTTCCCACAGATAAAAGGACCGTGAATGGTAAATATTTTCAATCAATTTACGACATCAAAACTAAAGACACTCATAAATGAGGAATTCCAGGACAGCTTCAGAAAGTCACTATAGGGAGAAAGCGCGGCAGTCTAAGCGTCTGCGTGGCAAGAACACGGACCCACGTTGGATCCCTGCGCTGCATGCTAACCTGGAAACCCCAGGCACACCATGCTGGCTCAGAAACTGGGTATGCAGGTGCAAACCTGAAATCCCAGTGATGGGAAGGCTGAGGCAGGAGAATCACTGAACTGCATAGTGAGACCCTGTAGCAACTAAATACATCTTTAAAAAATAAGATAAAGTGACAAGAACAATGAAATGTGTGTTCAAAAAAATAGGAATATTTTGAGGGAGGTGTGGCAAGTGTCTTTACTATAATAATTGTTAAGGTTTAAACATTTGCAATAGATTTGATCATATTTCTTAGCTGTATCACTATAGAGGAATACGACTAGCAAATACAACAGAATTCTCTTCAGAAATTACACAAGAAAGAGAAAGAAAACAATGCAGTGACATATTTCAAAATGACTAAAAACCCCTACACCTCAAAATTTAATATTCAGTAAAAATCATTTTAATAATGAAAATTGGATCTTTCCCAGAAACACAAACTCCAAGAAGACCTAATAGCAAGGTATTTCTTCTAAAAGAAGTGCCTTTAAAAGCTTATTTATAAAAGATAAAATTATAAACTAAATGTACAGAAAAAGTTAAAATGTTTGTAACTGCAAAAATCTATTGTTTCATTTTACATGTAGTTATAAAAGATAACTTATTATATAAATAAATGATATGTAATATAGAATGTATATGTATATATATCTTTCACATATAACAGCACCCAAATTTCCTAATAAAATATGTGTAAAATCAGTGTATTTTAATCGACAAAACCCTCATAAAAAATGAAAGAAGTTGTAACATTTCTTGAGATAGAATACTCAAGTTTTTCCCATTTAATGGATAGATTTAAAATTATCCCAAGATGATCCTGCAAGAACTTTTGCGGAAATCAATACTGTTTCTAAGAATTATATAAAATATCCCTAAGAATTAGTGCAGCCAAAGCAATTATGGAAATATGAAACAGTTGGTAGATTCACACTACCTGATTTTAACAGCTGCTAGGAGGCTACAACCAAAAAGTCTGTATGTGTTATCATAAAGTGAGATATAAACTTAGATGGCTTCAAGAGAATAGAGGGCCAGAAATATAATGTGCAATACAGTTAGTTGATTTTTATGATAAAGTAGCAATAATTCAATAGAGAAAGGACAATCAACCAATGTGTCTAGAAAAATTAGATATGCATATACAAAATTATGTATCTTGACATACACTTCATGTTTGTCATTAAAATTTGCTCCACATGGATCAGTGACATAAATGTAAAACATAAGACTGCAAACTATACTAGCAAACATACATGAAAATCAACACAGCGTTTAGTTCAGCAATCTTTTTCAAAGCATGTTTAAATCATACCTAATAAAGGATTTGTAAGCACAATACCTACCAAGCTCTTAAACCTTAAAACTAAGCAAATTAATTGAAAGTTATTGATCCATATAAGAATGATGTATAATGAATCGTGGCAATGGACAGAATTTAGAATAAGTCAGTCATGTGTTTCTATGATGTCCTACAGAAGTAAAAGATTAGGAATAGAAAATAGAACATTGGTACCAGAGACTGGGGTGGTGGTGCACGCCTGTAATCCCAGCACCCGGGAGGCTGAGGCAGGAGGATTGGTGTGAGTTTGAGACCAGCCTGGACTACAAAATTGAGCTCAAGGCCATCCTGAACTGCATAATGACACCCTGTCTCAAAAAGACAAAAAACAAAGTGAATTTCTAGAATGATAGAAGCTTTCTACACAGTGTAAGGGAGGTGCTCTGATGCATCTGTGCACCCATCACAGCCACTGGAATGACACACAACCAACACTGGACAGTACTGCTGGCATTTTTTAAAACAATCAACCAAAATGTCAAGGTATCACCGATGGTATCATCTCAGGTTGTCCAAGATCATATTAAATTGAAAATACTTAACAAAACTTCACCAAAATAGCTAGGGTAGAAAAGGATCTAAACTAAGTAAAGAGTATTTTCAGTAGATGACTTTTGCTGTAACACTGAAAATAAAATAAAGAGTGAAGGGCCAGAGAGATGGCTCGGCTGTCTAAAGCGCTTGCTTAGGCAACCACATGGACCGTGGTTCATCCCCAGTGACACATAATGTACCAGCCCCATCCCCAGGGCACACTGAGCCAGCCATTAAAAAAAAGAACAGTGAACAACTAGATTGGTGTTGGAAAATTTTGTTTCTTACAAATTTAGAACTCTTAATTCTAAAGTAACTTTTTTTTTCCATGTATTTTAGTATGGCACTACAGGGTCTCACTATACAGATGGGATTTGTGGTGATGCTGCTTTTTCCAGCTTCCCAAGTGCTGGGATTACAGGTGTGCATCGCCACACTCAGTCTCAGTTACCTTCCCAGTGTGCTCTCAGGGCGGGGCTGGCATGGGAGGCTGGGTTTTGAACCCCAATAGCTGAGCCTGTCTAAGCAGACACTTTAGTCAGTTAAGCTATTTGATTAGCCCTCTAAAGTAACTTTAAATATACCTGTAGGTAGACATATCATTACATAAATTGTACATCACAAGGCCCTGATTCTCACTGCCAGCAGAAGTTATAGATAAGCAATTAAAAAATAATAATAACAAGCAAGAAAAGGCCAATTTGAAACCTGTGCTTCATTCATTGTAGAGATATCAGTAAGAATTTATCTTAAAATATAAATATAATTGATATTTATAGTTTTTTCTAGTCTTTTCAGTGGAGACTGAAAGAGAAAGTTAGATTTCACTTTGATGCTGGCTTTAGTAGCAAAAAGCACAGCTAGCGCTCAAAACTTGAGTTCCAAATTTCAGTGAAAGGAGTAAGAGCCACTAATACATTTTGCTCCAAGTCTGAAGAATGGGCAAGAGTGCCCAGAGCATCTTATATTATGAGAAGGTACAAAAGTGCCCACAAGGAGAAGAGTGGTGGGATCCTGTCCAAGGGGTATGTGTGAACCAGAAAGCTGCCAGTAGCCAAAGCTTAGCCAGTTCTGGTTTGCAGTAAATGAAGTTTATATGTAGTTAGAAAGCCAAACATATAATAAATATCTGCATATTTGTGACTATAATATATATGTAAATTAGAATAAATGAATGAATGAGAGGAAATTCTGTAGCACATTTTCTGTTCATATAGCATAATACCTGAAACTAGGCAAGTTAAAAAGAAAATGGGTTTATTTCAGCCTGTACATTTCTGGAAGCTAAGAAATTCAGGGTCATGTTGGCCTCTGTTTAGCTGCTAATGTATACCACAGGTTGTGCCAGCTAGAGGAGAGAAGGAGTGGAGAGAAACACACACATGTGGCGGAGTACATGGAAGGGGGGGAGAGAGAGACAGAGAGCCACAGAGGGGTAGTGGGGGACATGGGGGGGGTCAAGTTCTAACAACCACCCCTGTGATAAGTAGGGCTAATAGAAATAACTCAATAAATGAAGAACGAATGCCAGAAATTGACAATTCGCCATTAGAATATTACACAGCTAATGGTTTGCCAAGACTTGGTGAATACTGTTAGGTGACCAAAACCTTTAAGAGAAGTGAAATATTTTCAAAGCCGCAAGATATGTTCTCAAAAGTGTTTATTAGTAATTAATTTTGCTATGTGTTAACAAACAGCTCACTACTCCTCCCTCCAAATAACAGAATGTGGGAAAAATTTAGTGATGCAAGTGTAAAATAAGAGAAGTACAGTATCTTAAAAGTAGATTAATTGGACAGATATCACCTTAATAGTACCCTAGCTTCCACAAACTGAATGGCTAAAACAATAACATGTTCTTTCACAGTTCTAAAGTTTAAAAATCTGAAATCAAGATGTAAGAAGAACCATATTTCTCTGAATTCACTAGAAGAGAATTCTTTCCTGTGGTTACAGCAATACTTGGCATTCCTTGGAAAGAAATGCAGTGCTCTAACTCTTGCCTTGGTCTCCTCATGATCTTCTTCCCTGAGTGTTAGTGTTGGTCACAAGATTTTCTCTCATTTAAAGAACAACCATTATATTGAATTTAGGCCCACAACCATCTAGGACTTGCGGCTCATTTAAGGCAGTTTGAATTCACCTTAACTCAACCACAGCTCCAAGGGCCCTACTTCCAATAAGGCATGCCTTCATGCACCAGATTTGTTGATGAGTTGTGCCTTTCCTGCTTGTTTAAGATTGTGTGTGTTTCCATCCTATAGACAATGTAGATCACTTGGTTTAGCAGACAATCAAATCCACTGGGCATAAGCAAGGGGGTCTTTCTAGTAATCATGGACCATGGTTTCAATGGCACTTCCATTTTCAAAAATTCACAACTTTGTGTGTGTGTGTGTGTGTGTGTGTGTGTGTGTGTGTGTGTGACTCTGTCTCAGATCTGAGTCACAGTTTTTCTCTTATTTCAGTTCTAACAATCAGGATGCTTTTACAATCACACACAAGCATGCATGTTTGAGTGCATCCCCCTACTCCATAGCACATCTGTGTGTTTTCGTTCCCTCTTCCTGATTCCTTGACACTCCTAGTGCTTTCAGTCTTCTGACCAGGATCCTTGACCCCTCTGTTCTTCACTGTCACACCCTTGCATGTGCAGTGGAGTCACAGCACACCAGAGAGAACTCAGAGTAGCGAGGGTTCGCCTCACCCTCTTGGCATATGCACGCTCAGTATCAGACCTTAATGTTAGTACGTGCAATGCTGTTGTACCCAAAGGGTTTTTCCTCTGCCCTTGCCAAGGAACAGAGTGCAGCCTCAAATACTTTGTCTTTTCTGATATCTACTTTGAAATCTCCAATTGCCCCAAGACCAGGCTAGAAAAAGATTGGAAAAATAATAATGAAACACATTGTAGTATCAATTTTGCTTTCTTGTGCGTTCGCTTGATCTTTTTTTCCTTTCTGTTGTTTACATTTCTGGGTCTCCAGCTGGCTGCCTCATGCATGATGAAGTTACACAGCACTAGGTGTGAGAAACAACGCTCTCTGCATTTATTTGGCATCAGAACCGCCATGATGAACATAAACATCAATTACAGAAATACAACAGGAAATTCTCCAAACACTTGGGTGTTAAACAGTGCACCCTAAATGCACAGAGTGCTTTTAGGGATGGCAATATGTATTTTGAGTTGATAAGCAGAAAAATATAGTAAAAAATAAAATCCAAACAAAACAGCTAAGCAGTGAATCAAGTGATTAAGGCCAAATTGATCTAAAGTGATAAAAAGGAAGGAAATAATAGAAACAGGAACAAAAGTGAATAAAGTTTAAAATAGAAGAAAAACACAGATAAACAACTGAATCCAGCCAGGCACACACCTGTAATCCCATCACTTAGGAGGCCGAGGCAGGAGAATCAGTGTGAGTTCGAGACCAGCATAGGCTACAAAAGTCATCCCAAGGCCAACCTGAACTGCATAAAGAGATAAAAAATAATATCCTTTTTTATCTCAAAAAGTTTAAAAAGGGGCCCGGCGGGATGGCTCAGTGGTCTAAAGCGCCTCCTTGGGAAAGCTTGGGCAGCTTCAGGGACCATGGTTCGATCCCCGGCACCACATGCTGTGCCAGCCCTGCCCTCGTGGCGGGCTGAGCCGGCCATAAAAATGAGTGAATAAACAAATAAAGGTTCTGAAACAAGAAAATAAATAAAATAAAAATTTCTTTAAAAACAGGATTTAAAGAAAAAACAATTTAATCCAATATTGTGCTTTGAAAAGGAAAGGAGAAAACTGGCAAAAATCAAGACAGGGATGTGTATCAGTCACAACCATTTCTACCTTCCCAAAACACGGGAACCTATAAATAAGCAACTCTAAAATTCTATCAGCTTTGAAATAAGTTTGGTGTCAATAAAAACATTTCACTGACATACTCAGGTTCTCATATTTATTCTCTACCATCCTGGTACATATTTTCCATTCACAGTTTGACTTGCTGCTGTTTAGATGAGATTTAACTGAGCAATTACTTTCATCTTCAAGTGGAAAGAGGGCAAGTCAAATTTATATGACAGGAGCCCTTTCAGCTAAGTCAAATCTCTTTTAGCAGCCCAACCAGAAGTCCTATGTAATAGTTCCCATTATATATCATTGGTTAGAATTGGTTACCAGGGACTAATTTCTATCGCAAGGAGGTCTAGAAAAGGTGTTTATATTGGGCAAAGCATCCACCCAAAGTCAGAGCTTCAGTGGGCACAAAAAAGCATTGTTTGTGAGGAGGAAGAAACAGAGTGGAGTTTAGGAGACAAATGGTCATGTAAGGATGCCATAGGTCAATGAGGAAATGTGGAAATTGTGTGAGAGATGTAAACAGTGATATAAGACAAAATAGCATGTCCACTATCACATGTGGAACTTGTGACAGGGACCCAGGGGCAGTGCTCTAGACATCTACCTCATACAAAACTCCTGTTACAGGTCCTGCACATCTTAAAAGAGAAAATAATATGTTCGTGAACAGGATAGAAATGAACAAATGTTTAGAAGCACCCAAAATGAAGGATGAAAGGAAGGACACACACAAAAAAAACTTGCAGATTGTATCAGTAGGTACATTGATACAGAGTGTTTGTAGGCTAAAGTATGATATAAAATAGAAGTACCAGTAATTAGTATCAAATTTTTGGTCATCACTTTTGAAATATTGCTGTGAAACTAATTTAGATTATAGAGAAACTGTTTCACATGACCCATGGAGATGGAATCCAAATAAGACAGTGAATATAAATACATTGGTAACTATTAATATTTTTGTGAAGCATTTCAGCAAAAATCACTACATGTATTTTCTGATATGATAATCACTTGAATTCTTTCATTTTTGTTTTGTTTTCAGCCACTAATTGAAAGAGAAACTACTTACTGACTTGTTAGTTGCTTACACCTAAGTATCTGTATATTGTTATAAAGCATTAACCATCATCCATAAGTTATATTTGTATTAATATAACAAGTAATTTCATAGGAATATTATGTGTGTATATAATTGGTACATATTTGATTCAATATGTTCTGATTACTATGAGACAGAAAATAATTAATATTTCACTTTTATATCTAAGAGGAATTAACATTGAAAATTGGCTTGTTTATTTAATAATCTATGCTAGTAACTAGGGAATGTCAAATAGAAAATCCATTTGAAAAATGGGGAAATAGAGAGGTGACTGTAAAATCTTTATTTTCTACCCATTTTAAAATCCAACTATATAATGTCAAAAAGATCCTATTCCTTTCTTTTATTTTTTAAGAGTCCTATCCTATATATAAAGCATCCAAAAATATTTTAGTTGAGACAGTATAACAACCCACCATTTAAAAAATCCTCCTTTCACTAATAACTTCCTGCCCTTAAAAACTAAGTGGCTAGAGAAAGTACTATTAGGTTCGAACAATGACTGCACGTAGAAAAAATTGATTCAATAACTACTGCCGTGATTGTTTTGTTGAACTCTAAATTAATTTATTGGTTCCAAATAAATCCAACACGATTATAAAAACAGACTTCAAATGATGTTAGTTTCAGGCCTTCTACACTGAAAAACTCTCTTGAAAATTCTTCCAAAAAAGGTTTTCAGACCCACAAATATGTGTCCCCTTCTGTAAATTAAGAAGTGAATGTCCGTAATATAAACAAAAGGGAAACATGTAATAAAACTTAAGCAATATATTAAAAAGGAAACTGCCCTTTAGAGATAATGGATCTATTCTAAACTCTATGCATGAATGCAACTCTCATTAACACTAATGGAAGTTACGCCTGAGCATCAAAAAAATACACCTGGTGTAACAGATTTCCAAAATGGGTAATGACATCTAATCTATTCCTAGCACGGCTCTGACTTTATGGTGCCAAACAAGGTACCTCTGAAATTTGGGGCTAGACATAATCATTTAAGTAAAGAATTTTAAGGCGCTAAGTAACTCAGAGAACACAGCTTTTGCTTTTTTCTTCCTCTTAACAATCCTCGTAGTCACTTTGATGTGACATACTGTCGTCCTTACAGGGATTTTAAAAGACTAGTCTCAAAGCATGGAGGTCAACTAATCAATTAAATAACGTAACCTATGATGCTTTATTACAATACATGGCAGAAAATGAGAACTTGGAAAGATTTAGCTATTTTTTTCAGTTTCATTAGGAATTTCTTATAGGAAATTGCATTCATGTTGGCTGCCAATAAATATTTTTTCACAAAACTTTGATTCCTTTCATCAAAAGTTCTTGATTGTAGATTACTTCTTGATACTTTTGCTAGTGTAAGATAACTGCCTGAGACTTCCTAATGGTAGATTTTTTAAAAAATCAAGTGGCTACAATGTTCAAGCAATTACAAAAGTTAGAAAAAATTATAGATATGATTTGCATAATGTATTGAAGATATGCACATTAGATACTGATAAAATACTCCAATAAATATTGGATTGTGTGTAAAAACCCAAGGTAATGTTCACCTTTTACCTGCATGTTATGGCTTGTATTTAGACATTTCCTCTACACATTCATAGGTAGGGGTTTTCAGAGGTGGCAGAGCCTAGGATGAGTCACTATGGATTAAGAGTTTGCGACACAAGAATTAGTTTCCTACTGTGAGGGGCATACTTCTGGGAACAGCCGAAGCCCACTATGGGTTTGAGAGGCATGCACCCCGAGTGGCGTCTATAGTGTCGGGTAATTTGTTCCAGCAATGAGGAAGTGTCTTGAGTACTTTTTCCAGTGCTGTGACAAAATACCCAAGTCCTAGAGCTAAAAGAGAAAATGTTTACTTGGCTCACAGTTGACAGCAGCTTCGGTCCATAGACAGTTGGTTCCAAGACAGAGTGGCGCATGGCAGAGGGGCATCACAGAGGAGAAACAGGTTATGACAAGCAGAAAGCAGCTAGTGAACAGGAACAAGTGGAAAGTCTCTTTGTGTCCCTTACATCTTATCCAAGCTCCCCACCCTTAACCCCAGCATTGCAGACTTGATCCCAGCGCCAAACACCCTAGATCCAACCAACTATGAAAAGCACCCCCTGTGACTCCATGACGCTTTCGGGAGGACCATCAGGCATAAGTCATAGCACAAACCAAGATACTGGTTGGTGATTTCTCTCAGAGAAGTAAGTTGGTGCTCTCTAGGATGGCATCTACATTCAACCATATGACAGAGAGTCACAAATTACTTTGAAAAATACTACTTCACAAATGAGTCTACGTACTTGTTTAAGTAATTAATTATTCACTTCATCTAAATGAGTTATCTATTTCATACATTGATATTTATGAAGTTTTTTTTGCTCTTTCCACTATGATATCTTTCCTACTGAAATTAGGTTTCAGAAGATTCCCAGCTACACTTCTTGTTCAATAGTGGGGAGACATCCTGGACAGCATGTAGATTCCCCTCTTTCTCCTGCTCCCTCTCCCTTCCTGTTATGATTTGTGTCTAGTTGTCACCCTAAAGCCTCATGCAGTCATGGGGCAGGGACTACTAGAGTTTGAGATGAACTCATGATCCACTGTGATTATAGGTCTTAGCACTGTTGAGACTATGGGGTAAGTACTTCCCCCAACCTGGGCTGGATAGCCTGAATGGTACATCAGAGAGACAGACTTCCTCTCTGGGGCCATTGTTGCTGCTACTCCTCCAGTTTGCTCTCTGCTCTTTTCCGCTACCATGAAAGGTTGCTCTCTGCCATGTGCTGCTCTGCCTTGGACCCAGCTGAGTATGAACTGAAACCTCCAGTAACTGTGAGCTAAATCAACCTTTCCTTCCATCATTTTGTGTGTCAGGTATTCGTCCCAGCAACGAGAGAAGAGTAACTGAGACCCTCTCTTTTTCTCTCTCTCCTCCCTTTGTCTTTTCTCCCCTTCTCTCCTTCCCTATCCTTTCCACAAAGCCTCTCCTCTGACCTTTCCCCCTTCTTTCTGTAAACTGCAAATATGAGGTAAAGTTTTCTGCATCCTTCTTCCTGCCCATCATGGTGGGACATGTTAACTCTGTGGAAGTCATCAAGAATAGTGTATGAGGAAAAAATTAAATGGGTCTATTGCTAACACAAATATTTCCCATAATGATCACATAATAAATGATTGTACTACTAAAATCTTTGGAGAAAGCTTGAATCCATGACTTTTGAAATGTAAAAATTGAAAATAGAGACTCTTCTATATGGTCTGCAAACAATATAGGTCAAACAAGTCATGCAGGGAGCTAACAAGAATAGAACTTACATGCTTGAAAGTTTTCTCTCTTCCTGACATTTTGACATAATACATTGGGCATCATGCAGAGCTGAAGTTGAGGAAAACTGAATAAATTTCCTGAAGTTCCCTATCTTTTGAATAATATATATGCACATATTTCCTCCCACAGCTCCTGAAGTTTCCACAGCAGGACAGGTCAATCTCACAAATAAAATTTAATTTGGCTAATACAACTTATCCCCTGTGCAGGACGCTGAACCCAACAAACTAGATTTTGCCACCTATAGAAGCTCCAACTATGGATACCCCAAACTGTGGGATTATGCTATGCAAAATAATTCCTCATGTTCAGAAGTCCAGGCTTGCTACATTATTTCCTATTTTCACTGTGTGCATATTGCTTTTGGTCCTGTTTCTTTAAAGAGCACATTTTCTGTTCTTCTTCCAAAAAGCACTACTTAAAATACAATTTTCTAGTGACCCTTGACTTCTTAGTTCCAAAAAGCAATTCCATATAAAATTCTAAAACCAGTACCATTATTAAATTACAATTAAGAGACTCACTTTAGTGTTCTATAAACAACATGCTTTAGATCAGATTATCACTGTTCTTTTTACCATTTCTCTCAATTACAGTACTTTTTTAATTTTGCCTTTAAGGAGACAATTGAGCAAAGTAAGAAAACAGAGTGTAGCAACACTGAACTCAAATCAAGCAAGTTATAGTGCTTATGATTTTGTGGAAGCTAAAATACCTAGAGGGTGCTTCGCTCTGCACATCTGCGCAACTGAGGATTCACATTTACCTCACTGGGTAGCTACGTTGAAGACACGGTAACTGCTACATACGTGCCCCAAATCAGTTCTCATACTTTATCATCACTACTATCAATGTATTTGATTCAACGTAAAGAACTTAGAACTATTTCATAACCTAATATTTACATTCACATTTTGCTGAAATTTGACTTCTAGCTTGGGAACAACACCTACTAATTAATGAACATTAGGTTAATTAGGGCACACAGAGCACTAATTATAAAGAATGAAAGATTCCCTAACACAAATGCTACCCAAAGTAGAGAATGGCTGTGATGTCATCCCTCATAGTGTGTGAGTTCATTCAGCACAACAATGTGCATTTCTCCCTGGAAAATCTAAACTTATTTGAGCAGATTTTAAAGCTGTGGACTTGGGAGCTTAGGTTAATAACTGTTACAAATTTTTCTTTAACTTTCATTTCCAACAGTTCTTAATTAACTTATTATTCTAAGAACATAAAAAAATTTACTGATTTTTCTCATCATTTCAATTTTCCCCTCTGTCATCATCTTCTGTCTCCTCCTCCTCCTTCTTCCTCTTCTTCCTCTTCCTCTTCTCTTCTTCCTCCTCCTCCTTCTCTTCCTTCTCTCTCTTCTTCTCCTCCTCCTTCTCCTTCTCCTTATACTCCCTCTTGCTTTGACTACAAATTCAGTTTTCCAGCCCTTTAACTCTAAGAAAGCATCAAGACCTCATTCATCACAGGGGTTAGGTTTTGATCCCTAGGCCTTCCATATTGGCCCCATCCTCAAAGAATGCTGAGCTGGCAATTGAGACTAGTTGTGATGGCATAGGCCTGTATACCCTGCCCTTGGGAAGCTGCAAACAGGTGGATCACCAGTGGTCTGACTGAGTAGTGAGACCCTCAACACCCTCTAGACCCTTCCCTAAAATACAAGATAAATGAATGTTCTAGCTCTTAAAAAATTAATAGAAAAGACCTCATTCACTCAACAGTAGAAAGAGATAAATACTATCTAAAAATTATGTTTTGTGTGAAGAAGAAAGCCATTGTTTCCTATTTAGCCTAAGTCACAGTGCTAAGTTATCAAAAAATCACTTCTAGGTATGAAAACTCAGGAAAGAGCTCACACATGAGTCGTTCAGTCTTCCAGACATGGGGACCCTTTCATTGTACTAAGTCTAAGTCTGTAAAGGAGGATTCAGAAGTTCTGTTTCTTCCCATTTAAGTGTGCCTGGTATACCTTTTGGTTTTTCTTCTTTTGCGTTCTTACACTAGGAGACAATATGATATTTACACAGGTGGGTCTGGTTTATTTCACTTATCAATATAGCCTCAATTTGCATCCACTTACCTATGAAGGCTTTGAGTTTGGATTAAATAACAAAGACAGTAGGGGCAAAAACTATATATATATATAAATGATAAGGACAATAGTCCTACGAATTTCCGTCAGGTTTCTGAAAATAGCAGTTAATGGGCAGAATTGTCACTCTGAGTAACTATGTTGATATCTGTGAACTAAGCAACTACACTGAGGACAGTAATGTGTAATGCTAAAACCATGCTTGAAATACCGGTCATTTTGATCTTCTAAATGTGTACCATTTCTAATATATCAATTATTACTATACTCTCTTTAAGGTATCTTTAAAAAGATAATAAAAGAAAATGAGTCAAGAAAAAAGATTAAAGATTTCTTGAAAGCATGTGGAAATGTTCAATCATTTGTCCCATCTTACATAACTTTATCTCTTAAACTGAGCAACAGATTTGACAATGAAAATACATACTATATCAATCACTGTTAATCAGCTATTCTTGTTTCAAAAATCTATAAAGTATTTGTTGTTACATGTTACCCTGTTTCTGTCTTTGCTTTTGTTCTTCCTACTCTTGTTTTTACTCTTCAGAATAAAATAAAATTATAATAAAAACGAAAGGATTCGACCTTAAGAGATAGAATAACTTGTAAGAGGCAAAACAAAATGGCTAAATGCATAGGAAGTGTGCCACACACTGAGAAACGTACACATGAATTTATCCTAAACATCTTATCAAGGCAAGTGACTATTAATAATGAAGGAAAATACCCTGCATATTACCTTGTGGAAAGGTCTACCACGCCTTTATGTGCCTGACTTATGTTCTTTCTCCAACATTGTTGCAGCTGTTGTCATCATTCTTATCATATCAACGTCACCAAAAATACAAAGAGCATCAACTCTTGCTGCACAGACCTGGGAAAGGACACTGCATCTTGGTCACATTTCCCAGGGGATGACAGCTTCTTCTGTCCTTTTCAAGTGACATCTCACTCTACACCCAGTTTAAGTCCTCTAGTCCAGGACTGCTACAAAAGAGCCAAGGGATTGCTCTCTTCAGTTACACCTTGAAGACTTAATTCTGGTCTGGCCCACACTCACCTTTGCTATACCATGTTTCTTTTATCTTTTAATAACTAAAACCTAAATTTGATGGATTAAAGTAGTTTTTTGAAAATTTAAAAACTCTTTCTAGGAAAATTAAATGTAAAAAAAAAGTAAAGATTGGCTTATACATTAGAATACATAAAGCTCAAAGTACAAGAGAGTGAAGTTACTTTAAAATAAGTGTAATTTAAAAGTCAAATTTAAATGCATGTAAAAAAAACACATAAAATTATATGTATTTTAGCCATCAGGAACAGACAATATCATTTATCACAAAATTCTTAAGTGTCTTTAATGAAATAATATAATGTTTCAAATATGGAGGGAGCCACTGTAAAAACTGATTGGTGGCGCTATCGCAACACGAAACCTTTGCACTGGCTTTAGGCACTCAGTGAAAACTAATTCTTACTCCATGGGAACTAATATTACAAAAAAAAAAAAAAGATATGCAACCTAACTGTTACACTTTTCACTTAGTAAATATTCCACTAATATTTCAAAGTATATATAATAGGGAGTTCTGACTCTTAAGAAATGATATAAAAGAAAATTAAAACAGTAAGCACTCTCCTTTGTGTATTTAGTGTAGGGTCTACAAGGGCTCAACTGTACCCTGTATTATGGCACTAATATTCTGAAAGCAGTATGAAGTTTCCTGGGTCAAAGATGATAGAGCAAAATATTTTTTTTTCTTCATTCATCATATATTTCCCATATTTCTAATATATACCCAGCAATGTAAAAGATATCTTAATAAAATAGAGTAAAGAGCAACACAATTCCTTCTATCATGAGAAAATAAAGTGAGGAATAAGATGCTAATCGTATAAAATACTAATGATGTATATGACTACATACATAACCACGCATCACTGCATGTGCTCTTGCTCCAGTTAGCAGCAATGAGTAGAGAGAACATAGGGCAACAGTTGCAGACATAGATAGACACATGGTCTCAAGCACTGCATGCCAAGAGGCCCCACCCCCGGGCATGCTGAGCCAGCCACCAAGATCTAGCGTAGTGGTGCACATCTGTAATCCCAGTGCTGGTGAGGCGGAAGACAGGAGGATCACTTCGAGTCTGAGCTATGTAGCAAGACTCTGTACCAAACACATAAAAATAAATAAATAAAAACAAGTAGACACATGGTGTAGTTTATGGACTATTAAAAAAATAAAAATAGAACTTGTCGGGCCTTAAACACTTAGGATCTTGCAGGAAAGCTAAGACTTTGGCTGTTAGTTGGAAGGCAATGAAAACAAAATAGCAAAGTGTAAACCAGCAACCTGGAATGGTCACATCTGCATTTCAAAGAAAATTAAATTTCAGATGATTTTGTTCAGTTTTGTCATTAAAATAAACATCAAAATCTTATTAAACAGCCAAGGGTAGGCCGGGCGTGGTGGCACACACCTGCAATCCCAGCACTTGGAAGGCTGAGGCAGGAGAATCAATGTGAGTTCGAGACCAACCTGGGCCACAAAAGTGAGTTCAAAGCCAACCTGAACTGCATAGTGATACCCTGTCTCAAAAAGACAGAAAAAAAAACAAACAAAAAAAAAACAGCCAAGGGTGATGTGTCAGCCAGTGGTCACCGGCCACTTGCAGCTCAGTTCAACCTCCCAGCTAACACTTGCCTTATCCTGTTCCATCCCAAATGGGCTGAAAGCACAGCTCTTACCTAGGAAGGGCTTCTGGGCCAGAATATTACGACTGAACCTACTCAGCCATTCCCCACGCTCTGGCTAAAACTTCAACAAGCCACGGTAAGCTCCATGACAGAGGGAGGCACATGCTGGGGCAGATAAAAAGCTCTTCATCTGAGGACAAGACTAGTTAGGTCTATAGGAGATTATGATAGAACAGTTTATCACAGAGAAGTCTCTAATTTATCCACTTTAAATTCGTTTTTGTGGTTCTAATAACAAAATTATCAGAGAGCAAGGACGTATCATTCTTAAAGTCACCTTGCCTGCTACTTAAATGTGAGAAGACAGGTGGTAGATTCATCATGAGTGAAGCATTTAGAGGAAGCATTCAAGAGTGACTACTTCAGGCCATAATTAGAAGGCATATTAAAACTTTATGAAATATGTACTCTTCAGTAAAAAAAAAATCAAAAGCTATCTTAGCTTGGAGATTTTAAAGCCTATACTTGCAATTTGTGTATTTATGATTTTATTCTATCCATATTGAATTATTTGATTTGAAAGACTTCATGATCTGACCATGAAGAGTTATCACTAGATAACTGCATCTGAAAAAGGCATGGCAATTATTCCATGTACATGCGCTAAAACATAGTCAAACACTTCCTTGTAAAGAAAATAGTTCGTTAATGAACATAGCAAGAATAATGGCCCAACACTTAAAATGGGAATCACGTTTTATCAGAAAAGTTATTATTTAACTTCATTAGATTGGATAGCTCAAACCTGTAGACTAATGCTAGGGAGCCCGCATCAGCCAGCCTTCACGAAGGGAAGTGGAGCTGGAGTGTGTGTGTCTGAAACAGCATGCCTGCCCAGCTGTGGTTAGGGGAAGAAGAAAAGCAGTCAAGGTAGAACGCACTTAGAACCACGTTGGGACACAAACCTAGACTGATAATGATCTCACACTGCTGGATGACAAGTTAAGGTTCGAAAACGGGGCATTTTCTGTCCATTGTATGGCCACTTTAACCCGTAAACAAGGCCTACCACATCCCTTCATGCTATGACCCACACACCACGATAGCAGAAAAGGAAGCACTCTCTCAAGACCCTTCTTCTTGTGATGAGATCTCTTTTAGTTTCTGATTTGATAAAGGCCCCTGAAAGACACCAACTACCTAAAAGGAGCAAGAAAGAAATTTTTGAACTCTGGATGCCACAGAGTAATCCCCAAGAGAAATGCTGATAATCATATCTGTCATGGGAGGAAACAGTGATAAGCACCATAGTTTCCTGAGTTCTGGGAATAACATATCTGTGCATAGAAATGTATTCCAATTAAGCCCAGCAGATAGCTCAGTAGAAGAAGTGCTTGCCTGGCAAGCACAAGGTCCTGAGTTCAATCCTCAGTACCAACAAAAGCAAACAAACAAAAATGTATCACAAAGCATTGAGTGCCGATGTCTTTGCCCCAATGCCCACCTTCTCACTTGACTTGGAGGTGTACCTGTGTCCATGTCCGTACTTCTGTACGGCCCCTGGTCTTCACTGAATAGTTTCATCCAGAGGAAGAAGAACCCAGGACCAGGGAAGGGAGGAGCCAGTTCCTTGATGCAGCAGGATCTGGTTCCAGGGGACACCTAGAAGACAGCTTCATTCGTAGCTTTTAATGATGGAAGAATCTCCACAACCAGAAAAAATTAACTCCCACCACTGCAAAATATGCTGAGTAATCTAGGCAGTTTTACTAGTCTGTCTAGAAATAAATATGTATACTTCTTGCCTGGTCACAAGATCCCCAAGCATAAGAATCTCAATGTTTCTTCTTAAGTAAGTAAGTAATATATATATATATATATATATATATATATATATATATATATATTATATATATATGTACTATATATATATATGTGTGTGTGTGTGTGTATATACATATATATGTATATATATGTATGTGTATATATACATGTATATAATATGTGTGTATATACACATAAGTATTTTTTTCTTTACTTTTTTTTTTTTTTTTTAAGGGCAGGATCTACAGAATCTCACTACAAAGAGTGGACTCTTAGTGACCTTCCTATTTTCAGCCTGCCAAGCTCTGGGATTACAGGAGAGCACCACCACACCCAGTCTCAATGGATGTCTCAGCGCCAGGTCCACCACGATATGCAAAGGCTGGAACCCTGATCCCTGTGTCTTCCTAAACCAGCACTTTAATCCAAGGAGCTATCCGGCTGACCCTTAGCATCATTTTCCAAAAATGGCTGGTGTGTAGTGCCTTAGTCTTCTATTATTGTATAAATACTTCCCATAAATTTATCCACTTACAGTGGTCCCAACTCACTACCTCATACTTTCAGAAGTGAGATAGAAATGTGAAACTCCTGACCTGTTAGATAGCAGATGTGCCAAGTTCATGGTCTCATAACATCAAGGGACAAAGTTGAGAACCAACAGAGAAAATCAAGGATTTTATTGATAACAAAAAAAGAAGAAAAGCCCTTGGATTTTCAAGTGAGCTTCCAGTTGGGTATCCAATTGACGGGTAGCCACGAGGACCTCCATCAGCAGAAGCTCATGCGGCATGGTACAGTGGTATGCGACACGGGCACAATGTGAGTCAAACTGCCTGCAGGAGCGAGAGTGCAGCAATTAGCCAATGTCAATCCAGTCAGAAAAGAAGTCACACAGCAAAACAGTGGAGCGGGAGCATAGGTCCAGATGTTCTGCTCACTCCCTGTGCAACTCATGCATATCATGGTGATGGCCCCAGTGGTGCTTACTTTTTTTTTTTTTTTTTTTTTTTTTTTTTTTTTTTTTTTTTTTTTTTTTTTTTTTTTTTTTTTTTTTTTTTTTTTTTTTTTTTTTTTTTTTTTTTTTTTTGTATTTTTGAGACAGGGTCTCACTGTGCAGTTCAGGCTGGCCTTGAGCTCACTTTCGTAGCCCAGGTTGGTCTCGAACTTGCACCGATCCTCCTGTCTCAGCCTCCTGAGTGCTGGGATTACAGGCGTGCGCCACTACGCCCGGCTCCAGTGGTGCTTACTTATAGTAAAATTTCAAGAGTTTTTTTTTTTATTTCTACGGAATCTTACAGGTCTGGCTGTTTAGTCTGCATCATGTGGTTCTGTTCAGATGTGATCCCAGCCACAGGGCTGTGTGTGTGTGTGTGTGTGTGTGTGTGTGTGTGTGTGTCTGTCTGTCTGTCTGTCTGTCTGTCTGTCTGTCTGTCTGTCTGTCTGTGTATGACTCCCCTGAAGGTTCAGTCCCTCTTGGACTGCATACTAATGTCTGTCCACCTTACCTGTCTATTATACAAATACCTATGCCTACCAGGTTATAAGCCAGAGATGACCAACTCAGGAGGCTCTCATTTCGGGGTTAGGATTTTCTTACAAATTCGCTGGTATAACTGGCATGGCCAAGTGAATCTTTCAAAGTTAGATTTTTGTCTCTAGAGAAAAATGGCTTCTCCTAACTTCCAGAGGTGAAAAATGAACGGAGACATTGTGCGGAAGCTAGCAGGAGAATATGTAAGCCCCATCACATGTCCTTAGGAAGAGGAGAGGTGTGGGTCTGAAATCAGCCTGGTCATGTCTGTTGTCTCAGGGGATTCCTCTTCCCAGCACCCCTTGCGGTAAATGGTCAAGGACACCTGTGCTGTGTGAGATGGTATATGGTGTAAGGAGAGGCCATCTACTCTCCTTGGAATGAATTTAGAATAATTTTTTTTTCTCTTTTTTAACTGAAACAAATTGTCTCCTTCAGTTGGTAGGCAATTGAGGCTGAGCATAATGTAAGCAGCATTCAGTCCACTGAAGCTGTAAGAATTGAAGTGTATTTTTCAGTTGGTCTTTGGTCAGGGCTGCCCTCAGTCCCCTGAACAAATGTCCCACATGTCCTCAAAACAGCCTAGGGGATGATATTCACCATCTTCTAGGGCAGCAGTAAAGAAACTCGCCCTTTTGATGAACTCGAGGTCAACTGATATGGGACCTGAGCTGAATTTGCAGAATTTCTCATAAGATAATGTCATCGTAAGAGTGATCTTTGTAACCACTATTCATGCTGTGTCAACAATGCAGAAGATGTAGCAACACAAATTCAAGCCAGCCAAATAGCTCAGCGGATTAAAGCACCTGCAAACAGGAACAGTGACCCAGGTTAGATCCCTGGGCCTGCCTTACTGGCCCTGCCTCCAGGACATGCTGATACAGCAATTGGGACTGGATGTGGTGACACATGCCTGTAATCCCAGCTCTTGAGAGGCTATAAAAAGGCAGATTACTAGGAACCCAATCTAATAGTGAGACCCTGAACACCCTGTAGACCCTTCCCTAAAATAAAATATAAAAAAAGTTTAGGGGCAGGGGATCTGGCTCAGTGGTAGAATACTTGCCTAGCAAGCTGGAAGCCCTGGATTCGGTCCTCGGTACCAAAAACAAAAAATAAACTTCTATAAATTCGTATTTATACACCTAATCTCAATACAGTATGCAGTATTAACATTTGGCTAAGAAAGTAACATTTCACACTATAGATATATTGAAAAACCTTCTATAGTTAAAAAGTCATTTATGAAAATATAGTAAAAAGGTCTTCCCTTAAATAGTAAACTAGAACAGCCCAAAAGAAAACTGAGATAGTTTGATTAATCATGTAAATGTCAACATTTCTCTAATTCAGTTATTTCTCTTTCCCTTATTGGGAAGAGACATTCCCTTCCCTGCCATTAATGACTCTAAGTCAATTAAAAATCTCTAGTATCAACCCCAAACACAGAAAAATATGAAACTCATATATATGGATACTCCTGGTTCTTGCAGTTTGTGAACTTGCTTTTCACTAAATGGGCAAACAAAGCAATATGGTGGAATGGAAAACATGAATCTAGACGGGTCACTCTAATCTTATCCCTGCCAATGCAAACCTTGAAATGCATATTTTAATCTAAATGCCCAGCAAATGTCAATTCCTTTTTTAAAATTCTTAGGGTAGTCTCATAATAGTCAACATGTATGCATATAACTGGACCAATTTTTGATGTTGCTGTTACGCTTTTCAAAAACCTGAACAAATAAGGGTGATAACTAATAAATGTTAAATGATGAAGGAAGTCCTTATCTTTCAGTGTAAATGGAAAGTTCTAAGGCTGATAAGAGAGAAAAATAGACCATTAAAATTGCCATTTATTATTGAAAATCATCTAATTCAGCATAGTATAAAACATTGTATAAATATTTAATTGTTTATGAAAATTATTCAAAGGCAAATGGGTTTTTAGGTTCATTCTGCTGGCATCAAAACTGCTGAATTATGCAATTCAATTACCACTTAAAAACTGCATACTGTAATATTCACAGTTGGAGTAAATTAATATTTGCTCAGTTATTTTTTAGTCTTTTCAATATTTTTTAAACTTTTATTACTTCAATATATTTTACCCTATTATAAACATATGATTCAGGTTTGAAAATACAAAGATTTATATCATAAACTACTGTTTTGCCATACATAATGAGATCTACCTAATTCCTAGAAAAGAAAAATCGAACTATAACTTGAAAATTTAAGGCCATTATGACTTCTGACAAAACAAAAAATGAACAGTAAATATATTCACTACAATACTTTCTTTTTTTTTTTTTTTTTTTTTTTTTTTTTTTTTTTTT
>PVJA010004057.1:0-89414 GCA_004027025.1 Myocastor coypus | reverse complement strand
GGCACTACATGCTGCGTCAGCCCTGCCCTCAGGGCAGGCTGAGCCGGCCATAAAAATAAATAAATAAACAAAAGTTCTGAAACAAGAAAAAATAAAATAAAATAAAAATAAAAAATTCTAGCCGGGCATGGTGGCTCACGCCTGTAATCCCAGCACTCGGGAGGCTGAGGCAGGAGGATTGATGCGAGTTCGAGACCAGCCTGGGCTACAAAAGTGAGCTCAGGACCAGCCTCAACTGCATAGTGAGACCCTGTCTCAAAAAGACAAAAAAAAAAAATTCTAAAAAAAAAGAGAAGGAAAATAAATAAGAACTAGAGAAAAAAGTTAAGCATTAATTGCTCCTTTCAATAGGCCAGCAGAAATCTATAGTACAATTATCCAAGCAATCCTACACATATACGTAAACATATCTTTTTCTTTCTTTCTTTCTTTCTTTTCTTCTTTCTTTCCCTCTTTCTTTTGTCCTTTTCCTCATCCCAGTGTTTCCTTCCTATTGAGCAGATTCTTTCCCTTTGACACTGCCTATTGTACCTTTTAGATTTTATCTACTCTTTCAGGTTCTCAGTGAGACAATTTGATGCTTGCATGTGGTGGTCTGATTGATTTGACTTCCCAGTATGGTCTACATTTGCCTCTATTTACCTATAAGACCTTGGGTTTATCTTTTTCATAGCTGAGTAATACTCTATTGTATAAAAATACCAAAAACTTGCTTTCAAAAATGAAGAAATTGAGATAGTCTCAGATAAACAAAAATGGAGACTTATTTTTATCTGGTAGCAAATCTTTCCTACAAGATATTTCTAATGAGAGTATTTCCAGCTGGAAAGAAAATATACTAGGCAGTTTCTCTAATGTAAGAGACACAACACATAAATAATTAAAATAGGAAAGGAAAAGAGAGATGGTAGATGTTAAGGTTTAAGTCTAGTTGTCCCCCCAGAGCCTCATGTAATCATTGGGCAGGAACTTCTAGAGTTTGAGACTTGATTCATGATCCCTGGGATTATGTGTTTTAGTACTGATGGGATTATGGGTCTAAGTACTTCTGGGATCATGTGTGTAGCCTAAGGCAGATAGGCTGAAGTGGAGAGCCTGAATGTAATATAAAGAGAGACAGAGAGACAGACTCAAACTGTTGCTCTCTGCTCTCCTGGTTGGTCAGTTGCCTCTGGTGAGATTATTGCTGTTCCACTGAAATGAACTGGATGCTCTCTGCCCTGTTCCTCTCAGCCTTGGGTCAGCCGAATATGGACTGAAACCTCCAGTAACTGTGAGCTAATAACTGTGACACTCATATTGGGTGTCGGGTATTTGTCCCAGCAACAAGTGAAGAGTAACTAAGACAGTAGAAAACACAGTTGAACTCTGATGAGAGAAGGGAATCTGGAGAAGAAAGAGAGAAGGACTGTGACAAGGATGGAAATCAATTTGCAAAGATGAATGTGATGAATGTAATTATTATATATCACAAGCATATATCCACAAAAGTAAGTGAAACAGAAAATATACAAACGACTCAAACCCACCTGATGAAATAAAGAACACCCACTGACTACACAGATGCCTCATGCCATTCAGGATTCTTTAATAAAAGTGCCACAATATCATACAATTTATCATTGATTGGGAGTAGGATATCTAATATTTACAACCAATTAATTATGCATCTTTCAAGTTTGCACAGACTCAATATCCTAGGAATATAATGTTTTTTAAATTCTTATATTTTTTTGTATTCCCATCTGCATTGTTCTCTAAATACTTAATATGTACTATATTCTAAACATTCTCACTATTAGGCATTAATGTCGGAACTTAATAACACTTTGTCACAATGTTCCACTCAGATCAAGTTAAGTACCTTAATTTCTCCCAGAAGCCCAGCTTGGTGACTGCTTATGTATTCCTTACGTGACAGAGATAAAGGGATTAATGCTGAATGTCCTGAATATTTTTCCCAACAATGGTTAAGTGACATTTCTAAGGCTGTGCGTGCTCTTTGTTCTCCCTGTCAATTCCCTGATGAATTTTAGCCTCCGTTGTTCCTTAGCACGTAGTGAGGAATGCAACAACCTTTGCAGTTCCAGGACCAGGCATCGCCATGCTCACCATGCATATTTTCCCTTGATAGCTCCTTCTCCCCTGAACTCCCATGGAACATTTGCTAGCAGACACATTTCCCTTTTCTAACAGCATTAAAAATGATTAATGTGTTTAATTCCACCTCCCTTTCTATCCCTCCAATGGAAAAGATCCTTTAATTAGGGCGTTAGTTAAGCTTCAAACTCCTAGTTGTAAACCATTTTTTCTAAGTTGAACAAAAGCTTTGATGTCCACCTAGCCTTAAACACTGTTTAACCTCAGATTTAAAATTTTTCCATCTCCCAGATGTGAGGAATCACTCTAATAGCCTTTAGTGAAGGATTAACTGAGTTAAATAAGAAACATCATAAAAGATTTCTTATTTGTTCTATAACCAACCTTCTTTCTGAACCCTGATGACCTTGGAAATAGAACTTGAGAGAAAAGCTCTGGGCTGTTGCTATATAAATCGTCTAATCCCAAGGAAATAGGAGGGAAGGGGAGGAAAAAGGGAGAGGACACGGAAGTAAGAATATGCATGGAATTTCAAAACCTGCCACTGCTTGGTGCCAAGCAAACTGCCTAGAGTTGTGACAATCATTTAGAGAATAATACATGTCTAGGTCTGATGTCACTCCACTTGAAAAGATGACTAGAACAGACAAAATTGGCCTGCCGGTTCCCATCTCCTCCAGTTCAGAGATTCACCCAGAGAGACGCTAAATTCCCACAGCACAGGTGGTGAGCACTTATGTTCTGAGCAGACTCCAGAGTCAACACTGACAAGTGAGAGTCGGGGAAAGAGAGAAGGCTGACAGCACACACCGAGGAGAAACTTTCCCCGAATGTCCCTGTTGAGTTGTGAGATGCTATGAGATCTGGGAACAGAGAGACAAGTGGGGCTGAGAGGAGATGGAGTAGGGCATGAGAGGGCCACATCCTTTAGAAAAGAGTCTCTGAGTAGAAACCAGACAAGATAGTCATTGGCAAGTGACAGGAAGTCTTTTGAACCAATCCATTATTGTTTTGTTCCTGGAGAAAGACAATACACAAAAGCTTGATTAGAACCACCTTACGAGGATCATAAAGCCAGAAATAATTCTTTTACCAAGTAAGTAAGAATAGAGTTTTCATTGGGAGGATCACAGTTTGGGACTTTCATTGCAAGTCTTTGTTTTATTTTGAATTGACAAGTAATAATCGTATACATTGATGGCTATAGACTGAGAAATGTCAAAATAGGCTAATTAAAATATCCATCACATACAGCGCTGACCATTTTTTGGGGGTGAGGAATATTGCAAGAGAATCCTGAAAGCCCACCCTTTTTGCAATTTTAAAGTATACCTCACATCATTATTAATGATAGTTACCACATCGTGTAATAGATCATCATAAGGTATTCCTCAGGGCAGAAGCTGTATATTCTTCGCCCAGTGTCTCTCCTTTCTCCCTCCACCCTTAACCCCAACCCACAGTCTCAGTAACCACCAGCCTACTGTCTACTTCAAAAGAGTTTGACCTCCTTTGATGTCACAGGTAAGTGAGATCACATGACATTTGCCTCTCTGTGCCTGACTGATTTCACTTAACATAATGACCTAGTTTCCCTCTCGGGGCTGCAAGTGAAAGAATTTCTTTCTATTTAAATGCCAAATAGTAATCCGTTGGGTGAATACGCAACATTTTAAACCTATTTATCTACTGATGGGCACTGTAATGGCTGCTATAATCTGAACTATTGTGAATAAGATTTCAGTGAACATGGGAATGGAGGTATATCTTCCACATGGTGGTTTCTATTTATTTTCATAAGTACTCAAGTGTAGGGGCTGGTGAGATAGCTCAGCAGACTAGCTGCCTGGCTAGGCAAATAGGAGAACCAGGGTTTGAATAACCCCACCATAAGTTGTGTTGGCCCCACCCCTGGGCATGCTGAGCTGACCATTGGGTCTGGGCATGGTGACACACGCCTGTAATCCCACTGCTGGAGAGGCTGAAAACAGGAGGATCTCTATGAGTTCCAGATGCATAGTGAGACCCTGTATCAAATACATTTTTAAAAAGTTTACATGTATATTATTATTATAATTTTTATTTAATTAGCCCACCACCAATCAACTCCGGTTCCCATTACCCAATTATCACAGCACAGATGGGATGGTTAAAGCAATAGAAACTTTTTTTTCCTCCTAGTTCTGGTGGCCAGAGAGCCCAAGATCAAAGTTCTGATTGGTTTGTATTTTTGGGAAGGGCCCTTGGTCTGGCTCATTGTGAGCTGTCTGCTGATTGTGTCTTCACATGGCCAGGCTCTCTCTCCGCCTCCATTTCTCCTTCTGCTCCTCCTCCTCTTCATCTTTCTTTCACAAGTCAGGACCCATTGTTATGCCCTCATTTAACTTTAACTACTCTCTGAAAACCCTGTCTCTAAATATAGCCACTTTGGGGATAAGAGTCTTAACATACGACTTTTATAAAGACAAAATGTAATACAAAGAAGAAAGTTAAGTTTATGTAGTTTCAGTTGTCCAGACCCTTTGTTCTTTTGTAGACACAGCAGTTAAAATATTCTTTCACATCCAATTTTGCTTTCTGTGAGTTATAAAATTTTATTTACTTAAAATTTTTCTTTACTTAAAAATAAGACCTGTGAAAATCAGAAAATATTACTAGAACTCTGGAAACATTGTCTCCTTGTCAAATTTTCAGGGAAGAAAATTTTTTTAAGTTGATACTTTCCTCAAATATTTAAATGTATGAACAACAAAAATTTCATGTACATAGATTTGTTGGAAACTATTCATGGTGTCACAACCTTAACAGGAATTCAATTAAATTATTTTTCTTAGAAGTTTCCATGACTGATTTCCATATAACCATTCACTTAGTTAACTTAGCAATTCAGTGGGCAGAATACACTCACTGTTACTTTAAAAAACAGTCTGTATTAAGCAGTTGACAGACTAAATCGCCTAGAACCTTCCAGATACAAAAAAACCTTAGACATTCCATTAAAATTAATGGATGATTGTTATGGTTTATGTCTAGTTGTCCCCCCAAAGCCTCATGCAATCATGGGGCAGGGACTTCTAGAGTTTGAGACTTGACTCATCCACTGGGATTATGTGTTTTCATACTGATGAGATTAAGGGTCTGAGTCCTTCTGGAATTATGGGTGTGGTCTACAGTGGATAGGCTGAGGCAGAGAGCCTGATGTAATATAAAAGAGAGACAGAGAGACAGACTCACGCTGTTGCTCTCTACTGCCCTGTTTGGTCGGTTGCCTCTGTCACCATTTTGTTGCCGTACCACTGCCATGAACTGCTGCTCTCTGCCCTGTGCCATTCAGTCTTGGAGCCAGCCAAATATGGACTGAAACCGCCAGTAACTGTGAGCTAAATAAACCTTTCCTTCCTTCATCTTGGGTGTCGGGTATTTGTCCCAGCAATGATAGAAGAGTAACTAAGACAATGATCTAAAATAAATAAATAAATGAATGAATGAATGAATGAATGAATGAATGAATGAAATCACTAGAGTTGTGAAATAAGCGAGGGAAGGGGACAGTGAGGAGAAATACCACACTGAAGCCTCCTGCTAGTTCAGGACAATGATGCTCCCAGAGACCTGCAGTGTGACGCCAACACAGGGCATGGAACCAAGTGAGGCCAAGTTATGCTCAGCTGGGGACCAGAAAGTGTGCACCTGAACTTTCAAGAAAACCAGTTAACCATGAATGATAAGGAGCACAGCTGTGCAGGACAGAATAGTCATCTTCTCTCCTGCCTCGGCTGTGCATACTCCCTTGAGATTTTGTAGATACAAATACATCATGTTTCAGAATTTGAAGCTGTATATCACACTAAGTGGAGAGTTCAGAAAACTGCAAAGTGGATTTTGTTCATGGTGCATCTAGATCTCTTACATGTCTGAAAAGATTCTTTGCTCAGGTCTTCTAGATGTCATGAATATGAGCTCAACCTCAGACTCCCACAAACAAAAAAATAAGCCTCCAACTCCAACATTAATTCCTTAACACAGTGTTCAGAATCTAATCTGTGGCCAGACCACATTTCCAACCTTAAATTCCAGTAACTTTATTTGTAAAATAAATTTGGTCTTTGATCTCTAGAGGAAAATAGTTGTTTCCTGCAGGAAAAGTCTTCAATATATTGTCTAAACAACACAAGATGCCAGGGGTAGGAGGTACAGAAGGAGGTGAGGTTGTTCTTAACCTGCAGAACTAACGCCATACCTTTCTTGATGGTTCTTTGTTTAAAACGCTGCTCTCATCCACCCAGTACCATCCGTCCTCCTTAAATACTAACTCCTCAGTGAATCTCTCTATGCTATTCAGGCTTGTGTTATTACAACAGCACGCCTGAGATAATTAACTTGTAAGGAAGAAAGGTTTACTTTGGCTCATGATTTCAGTGGTCACTTGGTCCCACAGCCTTTGAGCCCATGGTGAGGCAGTGGCGATGGTAGGGAGCAGATGTGGAAGAAGCCACCTACTTATGGTAGCCAAATGGCAACAAATGAAGCAGAGCCAGGGCCCCACGATCCCTCAAGGATATGCCTTCGGTGGCTTTAGTGCCTTCATAGGCCCTAGCTCCTAAAGGTTCCATCACTTCCAACAGCACCACAGACTGGTGCATACGGGCCTTTTGGGAGGCTGAGGCAGGAGGATCAGTGTGAGATCAAAGCCAGACTGAACTGCACAATGAGACCCTGTCACAAAAAGAAAAATAGGCAGGGGGAAAAAAAAGATACAAAATATGCCCATTTCCTTGGTGCCCTTGGCAGACTTTAATGCGTTTTCCCTTGCATGTCTTCGTTTCTTCTTCATGTCTTTGTTGCCTCTAGTGTAGACCATCCCATTGGTTCACTTTCATCACACTGAGTGCCGTGTAACCTGGGAGCGTAGATGTCTCCAAAATGAATAGACTAACCAATGAGTAAAAATTCCCAGTCAGACAAGTTACTTAAATGAGAAAAATAATGTGAGAACACTAATATTTTACTGTATTAGTGTTTTTAAAACTTAAAATGCATCTCCTTGGCAGTAGTCGTCTTTCATGACTCTTTGGATCAGACCTGAACTTGAAGGTTTTTGCTTGGTCCTTACAGAGACTCCAGTTGTACATCTATGCAGCTAATCATTCTCTGATCTCATGGTCTGATTCATGTGCTTTGTGACATCTGTAAGAAAAGCAAAAGGGGGAAGCCCTTGACTGTAACAATCCTCATTCTGCAGAACCACCTCCATCTCAGCCAATGCAAAGCCTCAAGAAACAGTAAACAAGAAACACAAATTATTTTACTTTGCAAAAGCAGTGTACAGGTTTGTTTTTCTACTGAAGGTATAATTAATTATTGTCACACTGTAAAGCAGTACATGGACTACACTAAAAGACCTTACATTCTAAAACAAATTCAGGAAAAAAATATGCAAATTCAAAAGTAAACACTGTATATGAATTTTATGTATTTCCTTACAAGAATATAGAGAAGATAGCCACCCATCCCATTTTGCTATAAAATTTTGTTTTTAAATTAAAATACAAGGAAGCTTTTATCTTCTCATGTCTTAAATTATTCTGAAATTAAAAGATTTGAGAAGGCTTTGTGAATAGCCAGAAAGTCCTGTCATTACCGAATTCCAAAAGAATAATGAAATGCCTAAATGATAATATGCTAAGCTGTACAAGTCTTTAATCAGAAAAAAATCAGCTATTAATATTCAACATTAGGCAGCAATTAATAGGTACAATATGTGTTATTCTTTTCAGTAGCCTAGATAACAGCATGTCTAATTTTGAAGTAGATTTAGTGGCAATTTTACTGTGTTACACTAAAATGTTCCATCTGATTATTTTCAGAAGAATAATAATTTTATTCTCTGAAATTGTTATGCTAGCTTGATGGGAGATTTTTAGGCTCAGTAATTATGTGCTATAGCTGTTTAGTTAAATTTTGCTTTTTAATGAAATCCAAATGAAGCATTTGTTCTTTTATCCTTTCTAAAAACTGTCTACTCTCATTCACCTCTTTCCTTTCTATAACTAACCAAAGAAGGGGAAAATATCTTTTTTTCTATCTTTTTAAAGAAAGATGTGTTTTGACACTGTCCTTTCCCTTCAAGGACTCTTTAAATAGCCAGAGCAGCAAGCACATTCAGATTGGGTCATACGCTGTCTGTGAATGTGAAGAATGATATTCAGAACAGCGTTTTACTTGTTTTCCATACATTAATGAGCTCCTCTCATTAATGAGGAGACTTTGTCTAGTCATGTCCCCAAATGTTGTTGTCACATTTAGTGAATTGTGATTATCTGTTTAATATAATAACCTCATTCTTTATTACACCTTTATCTGTCACTCAGTTCCCTCCTTGCTCCTTAAATCCAGACTTTAATTCCAAGTATCTTTTAGATGAACTCCAAATTCAACTTGATAATCTGAGATTATATTTCAATCTCTCTAAATTAAGGAACTCCCTTCTTAACACTGTCTGTGTGTTGGTCAGCTTTGTGTTTCTGCAACTGGAATACCTGATAATGTCAAATCAAAGAAGAAGGAAATTTATTTTGGTTCACAGTTACAGAGGTTTCAGTCCATGGTAAGCCGGCCCCATAACTGGAACGTCATGGCCAAGGGGGTATGGCAAAGGAAAGCTACTTGCCTTATGATGTCTGGGAAGCAAAGAACAGGGCAAGTCCCAGAGAGGCAGGGACTAAAGGCCAGCTAGAGTCACCGAGATCATTACCTATCCAGGTACACCTAGAAGTGTGCTTTAATAATCTGCTAGGAATCTCTCAAACCAAATCCAGTAAACCCTTGCAGCCTGTATTTTTTTTCATTCAACCAGCAGCTTACCTGAGCTCAACAAGCTGAGAGGAAGCTGGGAATTATCTTCCTCTTTGCTTTACGTTTCTGAGGTAGAAGTTCTCTTCTCAAGTCTTGCATCATGCTGAACCAACTCAAAAAGCAGAGGTGGAGACCAAGATATAAAAATAAAATAGTAGTTTGTTTGAGAATATGACCCTCAAAGACAAGCACGCAGGGACCTGGTTTTGGCCACAGGAAAAGAAAGGTTGAATCAAAACTGTACTGTGGATGAGCTGATTCATAAGAACTTTCTGCTTCACAGAATTCAAGGAGCCTTACAAAACCTGCTGGTGGAGGACTATCTCTGAACGAATAGCTGAAACATTTGTCCATTAGCCCACATTATATTACTTAAACTTGGAATTTAAGTATCACTCTTCATTGTGTCCAGAGAGAGTCAGATGTAGTATCATGCTCTTCCCACAGCAAGAAATGAAAGTTGCAGAAATGTAGGTCTAACAGCTACACCGTGGCAGAGCTGGTTGAAGGGTTTAATAAAACTAGTCCACATCACAGTGACTCGAGGTGAAAGAAGGTCTGAGAACACATTAAGTGGCCTCTTTATCCAGTCTTTATCCTGGTCTCACTGCTATAACAAGACACTATAGATTTAAACAACATTTTTTTCCCCTCACCATCATGCAGCCTGGGAAGACCAGCTGACTGGTCAATTGATAAGATCCAATAAGGGGCTTTTGATTTCCTGACATCTGTCTAGACTTCTATTTTCTGACATCTATCTAGAAAGTTATATAATGGTAGAGAAAGAACACAAGCTCTTTAATGTCTTCTTATAAGTTCACTAGTCCCATTGTGAAGAGCTCCTTCTCATGACCTTAGCTAATCTTAGTTACCTCTTTGCATCATATTTGGGATTAAGATTCAATATAGGAAATTTAATTTTCTTATCAGTAAGACCATAGCAGAGGCTAATCCTTGTGCCATTTGTGTGCTCTTTTCTTTTGTGGGACCGGAGGTTGAACTCAGGTCCTTGCATTTGCCAGGAAAGTGCTTACTCTATTGAGCCATCTCCCCAGTCTCTGCATGATCTTTAATACAGTTTGTGACTGAGTCCCCTTTAAACTAGCGATCAGTGATAATCTCCAGAAACACTTAATAACAAACATTCCTGCAGCAAACGCCAGGCTTTACCTGTGCAACCCATCTAAAAGTTATAAGTGACAGCACTGATTTCCTTTCTTGGCTACCCTATCCATTCTCTCACCCTTGGCAACCTTTGGCTGACCTATTATTCTTGCCTACCAGAGTAACCCAGATTGTTATCAGTGGGAGATCTGAGCTTTCTGATGGCTTATTTTTGTTATTAGTCACCTTTTACATTTTCCCTGGACTAAGAAACACAAACATCCACTCTCCATGAATACTATAGTTCCACATTTCCCATTCCTGTCATGTGTCACCATCCTAGCACTCCACGAAGCCAGAGTTATTTATTTCCATCAAGGGAAATTGTTGCTTACCTTGACTGCTACAGTGCAGTATGCAGCTTGAATTCACATAGTTGCAATATTAAATGAAAGTGAATTATAGTAAGGGTTCCACTCTGCCTTCTGGTGAAAGCAACCCCCTTTCCAAGCATTAATAGACTAATCCTACAGAACCTGTGAGCAGGAAAGGGAAATACAAATTCCAGAAGGGGCTACTGGACATGGTGGTAGGAGAGGAATCTCATTTTTCCTTGGTAATGGGACCCACGTTTAGCTATAATAGATAGCACTATACATCAGACATTGATTCATTGCAAGTAACACACCATACAAGACAGCAAACCAACCTAATAAAAGTTACACCTGGGATTGTATCTTTACTAGGTCTGTAACTA
The DNA here is from genome assembly GCA_004027025.1 of Myocastor coypus. Classification (NCBI taxonomy): domain Eukaryota; kingdom Metazoa; phylum Chordata; class Mammalia; order Rodentia; family Myocastoridae; genus Myocastor; species Myocastor coypus. The sequence continues at coordinate 78,595 of PVJA010004057.1, read as the reverse complement.
ATCAGTCATTCACTCCTATATATATATATATATATATATATATATATATATATATATATATATATATATAAAATTATTTATATGTTTGTATATCCATTCTTCAACCTTCTACATCACAAAATTAGTCCTTAGCTTGAGACAATTTAGTATAAGAAACTATCCTACAAGCAATCAGGAGATGATGATGGTAAAGGTGATGCTTGTCTTAGTTGTGTTTTTGCTGCTAAGACACACTGCCCAGTCCCTACAAGGAGAAAAAGGTTATTTTGGCTCACAATTTGTAGAAGTTGGAGTCCATTGTCTCCTGGCTCCCAAGCATGATGGCATGACATCATGGCCGAGAAGCATGGCTGAGGAGCAACAGTTCATGATGTGCTGGCAGGAAGCAGTGAGAAATGTCAAGGGAGAAGGCATGGCGATAGACCCTTCCATGTCTCACCCGTGGTGAAGCACCTCCTCCAACCAGCTTTCCCTCCCAACATACTACCAAGTCATCAGTGAACTAATTTATGCTGCTCCAGTGCTCCAGACACCTCCCAGAAGCGCTACCTATGAGTGTGTGAGGTTCTGGGGAGACATCCAGATATAAAGTGCCATGACATGAGAGGATCAGAAGACACACACAAGTAGGTGTGACACCTCTGCGGAGCTGCTTTCTTGCTGCTGACACCAAAGTTGCAAGGAAAGAAGCCTGCAGACATCCATAGGACAAACCCTACCTTCTTGGTTTTCCTAGGACTCCTCTAAGGCACACACTTATTTGTGAGTATTAAGACGAGCCCATTTTCATAGGTCCAACTATGTATAGGTCTCCATGATGCCACACTTTCTTATTTGCTAGTTATCTTTCTTTAGAGTCTTGTCAGCTTGGTAAATTATTCACTTTGCTCAGGGGCCCAAGGTTCAGATCATTTTCTTTCCTTCCCAAGTAAACTCCCAAATGTTATCTTTGGAGACCTGGTCCCTTTACCAAGTCCTTGAGAACCTTTCCTATGGGAAACTGTAATGTAAGGTAAGGCTTACACATCAAGCTAACAGGAATAAAGCATGCCAACTTATCCATGAAGTAGTCACCATTTTGTGCCTCCTTTGTCATTTAGTTATAGGAAAACCATAAGGCTGTAGCTATAAGTAGTGACACAGGGATAATGATTTCAGAGGTAGCTTGTAAATTGACCACCTACTCATATGCTATGCCTTCCAGAATTTCTCAGGCCTGATACTGAACTATACTTGAATTGGATCTATGGAATACATGCAATTAGATCTCTGCCTTTCTCTTTCTGCTCAACTGTGTGATACAGTAAGTTTCATAGTGTCCAACTCCCCTCCTGTAGTTGATCGGTGTTCAAAATTAGGCATTCAATTTCTTTCTTCTTAAAAAAATGTATTTTGGCACAGGGTCTCACTACACAGATCAAACTCTTAGTGATCCTCCTGTTTTCAGTCTCATAAGGTCTGGAATTATAGGGGTGCACCACCACGCCCAGTCTCAATTGCTGTCTCAATGGACATCAGGGGCAGGCCCAGCATGGCATGCAGGGGATTGAATCCCTGTCCCTGTGCCTGCTTAAGTAGGGTCTTTAGTCTGCTGAGCTATCCATCCAGCCAGCCCAGTCATTCAATTTTTGCTACAATCTAGTAGCATGTCATGAATTATGTTTCTCATATAACATAGTTTATTTCTCAGAGAGCTGAGAAATTTCTCTGAGGGCAGAAGAATTCTTCCTGTATGAATTCCATAATAATTAATAATTCAACACAGTTCCATAATAATTCTATGTACATGTATGTACTTGGGTCTATACTACTATCGAATTATTATTTGAAACCCACACAGAAGAAATGACCTTGCTCTGGCACCTTAGGGTTGTTTGTTTGCTGAGATTCTTGCGTTTCTTTTTCCCACTCTCATATAGACATCTTATTAGGCTATATAAGAATATTGATCACTTCCTGATAACTCATCAAAGTCATGAACCAACATGATGTGTTGCCACATATTAAAATGACCAAACCAAAGTCCTATAGACTATCAAGTAGGAAACTTAACATATGTGAGATAGTAACAATCAATGTGTATTGCTGACTTCTGCATATAAAAGAGACCCAATTTTGTTTTTCTTACTGGAAGGCTCTGGAGAATATATCTACAAATCAACAAAAACAACATGCCAAGTGCTGGAGGATGAGTTAGTGTATTGGTAGAAAGCTATCACCTTCAACTTAGTCATTAGCCTAATTTTATATATATATATATATATATATATATATATATATATATATCAAGACAAATTAATTAAATGACTTTCTGAGGTACTTAATTTATCTATGCTTTAAAGAGAATAAAAAGTAGTACACACAAAAGAAACGATACAGAATTTCATTGAACGAAGTGATAGTAATTCAACAATGTTTGTTATATTTCCTATTGTTGTCTTCAAATTAGTTATTTAGATTACTATACATCAACATGCAAAACTGGCCAAAAAATTATGAAATACTAAAAAGGAGAATGAAAAAATTTAAACATTAGCTGCTCTTTTCAATGGACCATCAGAATTATCAGTTCAATTAACCAAGCTATCCAGTGTATATACATATACATTTCTTTTTCCTTTCCTTCTTTCTTTTCTCATTTCTCTCATCCCAGCTATTCCTTCTCATGCAATAGTTTCTTCTCATTCACAGGATCTGTTAAACCTTAGAGATTTTGTTTACCCTTTTAGGTTCTTACACTAGAGAAACAATACAATGTTTACACATGCCACCAAAATAATGAACCTACATGATGTGTTGCAGAATATTAACATTATTTATTTGTTTCACCTATGAGTACTGTCTCTAGCAGCAGCCATTTACCTATAAAAGCCTCAACTCATTTTTTGTAGCTGAGAAATACTCCATTGTATGGAAATACCACATCCTTTTTATCCATTCTTCAGTTGATGAGCATTTGCGTTATTTACAAAATTTAGCTATGACAAATTCTGCTACTATAACCATGGGTGCATATGTAATGCTGTGGTGTGATGTTTTCAGTCCTTCTAGAAGATACCCAGGAGGAAAATAGCTGGGTTCAATAGGACTTCTAATCTCAGTTGTTTGAGGAATCTCTCACACTGCTTTCCATAGAGGTTAACCACTCTATGCTCCCACCAAAAGTGGAGAAGCATTTCTTTTTCCTTTAGCTCCTCCAGCATTTATTATTGATCAACTTCATGATGATAGTCATTGTTTCTTGGCTGAAACAGGATGTCAGTGTTGTTTTAACTTGTATTTCTCAAATGACCAACGATGCTGCACATTTTTTTTCATATATTTATTTGCCATTTGTATGTTTTCATTGGAGAAAAATACATTCATCTCAGATGCCCATTTTTCAATTGGATCTTTGAATATTGGGGGCCTGATTTTTTAGTCCTTCAGATGTTCTAGGCTGAAGACCTTTGTCTGATGTGGGTTTTATGGTTTTATGGGTTTTCTTTTCACTCCATTTATGGCGATTTCTTTTGAAGTGCAGAAAGAGAACCTAGTTGTTGATTCTTTGAAATATTTCCCATGCAGTTTGGTTTTTATTCATGAACTCTGCCAATTCCTATGTCTTCAAGATATCTACCTACTTTATCCTCTAGTAGATATGGTTTCTGTTTTAGTATTTTAATCTTTGATCCCTTTCAACCATAGTTTAGTGCATTATAATGACATCGCTCTAATTTTATTTTTATTTATATTTACTTATTTATCTTTTAGGGAAGTGTCTACAGGGTATTCAGGGTTTCACTACTAGGTCGGACTTATAGTGATTTGCCTGTTTAGAGCCTCCCAACAAGGGGCTGGGGAGATAGCTCAGTGGCACAAGTGCCTTCCTGGCAAGTGTAAGGCCGTGAGTTTGAACTCCACTCCCACAAAAATGAATAAATAAATAGAGCCTCCCAAGAGCTGGGATTATAGACATGTGCCACCACACCCAGTTTACTAATTTTAGTCTTTGGCATGTGGAAAGTCAGTTTTTCCAGCATTGTTTATTAAGAAGCTATCTGTCTTTCAGTGAGTATGGTTAGCCCCTTTGTCAGAGAAGTGACTCAGTGTGTTTGTACTTGTGTCGCATCTTCTTTTTTGTTACACTGATCCTCAGGTCAGCCTTTTTGCCTGTACCTAGCTGATTTTATCACAGTGGCTTTGAGGGGATTTATAAGTTGCACAACTCTTAATTAGCAACAGTTGTTTTAATCTTCAAACTTCCCCTTGGCATAAACTCCCCTTTCATTATTATCTCCTGGAAGAAAACAAAGGATACAGTTTAAAAGGGTTTTACTTATCCTTTCCTGTCATATTACTGCTAAGTTCTAATTAATTAATCCAAAGATTCTTTCCTTCACAGCGTATCTATATTTACTCAAATTGTCCATTCAGAAACCTAAAAAAAAAAAAAAATCCCCCTCCAGGGCTTGTCTACCCTGATATACACTTGGGATAGTGATAACTCTGTCTCTAAGAAAGAAGCAAAGAAAAAATACATAAAAAGAGATACAGGAGAGAAATCAGAAAGTTAGAGGGATCTTCGTCAACACTAAGGAAGAAAATGTTTTAAGGAGAAAAACGTGGTCAAAGTGAAATAATGCCAAGTATCACAAGGGCATATGGAATGAAGGAAGTGACCCATATAAATGAAAGGAAAATATTATTTCCCTATGCTAGAGCAACTGAAGTAAAGGAGCAAGGGCACATATCAGATCACAGAAGATTGACAGATATATGGAAATGGAGGCAATTTAGGCAGTGGGTTTTAGTTACAGCAATATGTCACTGAACTTTGGGAAAATAATCTTTAAAGGTGTTAATTACGCTATAGTGTACTTACTAAAACATTGTGATGGTTAAGTTGCCTGTCAACCAGATTGTATAGGCAGCCCACCCTGACCCCTGCCCCCCAGATTAGTAACACACATTCTGCTCATACCTGGGTGGGTCAGAGAGACATGACCTTGAGGTCTAGATCTGATCTCTTACTCTTTCCTCTCTGGCTCTGTTCCCCTCCTCCAGCTACCATGAAATAAGCAGCTTTTTACCATTACCATGTTCTGCCTTGGGAGTCAGCCAAACATTCATCACTGTGGATTCAACAAATTCTCCCAGACTGAGCCATAGGAACTTGTTCTTCTTTAATTTGCTGGTGTCAGATATTTTGTCCAGCATTGGTAAAGATGACAAATACACAAAGTTGATACTAAAGGATGGTTGTTTCTAGAGAGAACTGGCATATAGACCTGCAAAGTGAAGGAGAAGAAACTGTCCTAATTGAGCTTTGACACAATCCAATGGTCTTACACCCTTGAGGAATGAAAAGGGTGGCTTGTAACCATTAATCATGGTTGGTCAACTCAACTGAATTAAGAACCACCTAGACACTAAAGCACCTGCTTAGGCAGAGTGCAGTGGCTGAGCCCACATTTGAGACTGGGCGTGGTGGTGCATGCCTGTAATCTCAGCGCTTGGGAGACTGAAAACAGGAGTATCATGACCAGTCTTGATCTGTGTAGTAAGACCCTGTAGACTCTGTGCTAAATACATAAAACAAAGAACCACTTAGAGGACTAGTAAAGACACAGCTGGGTGTGCCTGGCTGGGTCATGGAGGCCCTAGGTACTATATTGGGCCCTTGGTTCTCCGTTCTTTCCTCTCTCTCACTCTTCCCTGCCCTGATTCCCAGACATCATGAAATAAGCATCTTTGTTCCATAAGAGCCTTCCATGATGATGTTCCTGACCTGGAGCCAGCTGACCATGAACCAAATCTTCTGAAATCATGAGCCAGAATGAAAGTCTCTGCCTTGAAGTTGTTGGAGATTGGATATTGAGTTCCAGTGATGAGAAAGTTGGCTGAAATAATGAAGTCACTGAGCACTGTGATCTTAGGAGCCTCTGTTTGGGTGGAAAGTCATTTTTGCCTACATGATATTACTTCAATAAGTAGAAAACACTCTTTGAAAACAGTTGAGGGAAAATGTCTAGAGGGAGAGAAAGAAATCAAATAAAGTTATGGTGGTTGTAGCTGCTGCTGTTGCTTAGGGTTGGAAAAATATAAATGCCAATCAAGTGACAAAAATCAAATATCTAAAAAGTCTCAGAAATATGTTTTGCCTCCACACTCCCAAAAGCCTGAATTTTCCTCCTTCTGTGCAAATAATAAACAAGTCTTTCTATCCTCTGCTCTCGGAATAGAATCTTTAGGCTCTTATGTTGGTTAATTTTATGAACAATTCCATTTAACGTAGTCTTTCCCTTTGAACACTTACTGTAAAGTGGATTTAATCTTTAGCTTCCCATGGGAAGTGTAACAAAAGAAAATGAAATTGTGAAAACAGTGGAGTATTTTTTGAGTCTTTTTTCCCAACAAATGTCTAAGTACTATGGCTAATGGAACTAGGTTGATTTCAGAGAACTTCATCACATGGTGCATCTCCAGGAACTCGGCTTTAGCACTGGTTATTTCATTTTGTTTTTATATATATATATATATATATATATATATATATATATATGTATTTTTAATGTATTTAATACAGGGTCTATAGGATTTCGCTCATAGATCAGACTCATAGTGATCCTCTTGTTTTCAGCCTCCCAAACACTGGGATTACAGGTGCCCCATGCCCAGGCTCAATCACGACCTCACCGTGCCCTGGGACCGGGCTAGCATGGCACACTGGAGATTGAATCCCAGCCACTTTGTCTAAGGAGGCGCTTTAGTCCACTGAGCTATCTGGCTGGCCCTGATTAACATTCATAGTGATTTCTCTTCTATATATGGTGCCTGTTTGGTTATTTTTTTTTTTGAAAAGCAATGTATCTAGTATATAGGGCTTGCCAAGCACAAACAAATACATGAATAAATTTGTACAGACACATAAAGGCTTAGAAATGCACATGTATATACTTGGATCTATAGTATTTACATATTTACATGTTAAAGTTAGGCTTACCCATAGGTATAACATTCAAATGAGTCATACATCTGCCTTCAAATGTAATAGAAATTCTCTGAAAATGTGGGAAATAATTCATAGGCATGTATTATTAACGTTAAAGAAAAATAGATATCACATAGCCTTAAAGTTACTGAATTATATATTCAAAATTTTAAGTGAGCTTATTGGAAAGTGCTTTTGAGTTACCATCATTTTTGTAGTGAAAAAAATAACTATGATACATGTAGATCCAACATATTATTCTTCACGAGGTGCAATGATAACATATAATAATGAAAACCATCAAGAGAAAATTATTCTTTAACAACAACAACAACAACAAAAAATCCTCAAACAGAAATTCATAGACTGATGTCAAGTGTCTAGAGTCTGTCATTTTTTCCATCCACTGCAGAGTCATCCTTCAGCTTCTATGATCTCATAGGGGGAATTGTAGAGAACTGTAGGGGAGAAAACTGAAAAGCAAATCAGGGAAGCTTTTCATTAGGTCATTTACTTCACTTACCATAGTCTTTCCCTTTGAACATTTACCACAAAATGAGCTTAATCATTCGTTTCCCATGGGGAGTCTAACAAAAGAAAATGAAATTATGAAAAGATCACATCTAATATAAGCAGAGTATTTTTAGAACCCATTTTTCCCAAGAAATAGCTAAGTTTTATAGCTAATGCAATTAAGTCAATTTCAGTGCTCTTCACTACACTTTGGATATCCAGGCACTTGACTTTAGCATTGATTATTGCATATTGTTCTTTGATAGAGTGTCTCTAAAATTCTGAGAGTGCTCAGTATTTTTTCTTAATATTTCTTCTATGATATACTGAAGGAATACAAAATTTTAGCTGCTGGTCTAACATAAAAATTGTGACTCACACATGACACATTTTCGTAATTAGATTTTTTTCTCCAACTCATCAATATTTAAACAATATCTAATGTTTATATCTCTAACAACTGTGTTTTATTTGCACAAAGGAAGAACAGAAGTAAGCTTTTATCACACTATAGCCATGTGCCTGTCTCTATGTAATATATCTTGCGTGTGTTTCATTCCTGCTGTAACCGCAAAAGATGAACGTCATTATCCTCATTTTACAGACAGTACAGCCATGGATTTAGAGACCAACTGAACTGCTTCTGATTGAAAACCCTCTTCATAGGATGGTCATGATGAGGGCTTACTTCATAGTTAGCATGATTTGTATATGCTCAGTCATCCAGTTTCTTCACAACCGCCAGATTCCTGCAGTCTTGGATTTCCCAAGCTCATTTCCTGTCTACCCAAAGGAAACAGGATACGGAGATACACAACCCTGACTCCTCACCCTGCGAAGTCCAAATGGGCCACAGAAGATGAGGTTTTGTGGCTTTGGTCATCAACCATTTGTCCCTCCATCAAGTTTTACCGATTACTCATGAGCCCTTTATTAGCTTACCAGCTAGGAATAAAACTTAAAGTTCTAGGCATTGTGTAGCTTATGTCCTATCAGGTTTTTATGTGGTTGGAAGTGAGAAGAGGATACAGATGAATGCCCAAGTAATGCTCTGAATATGAAGACCTGGAAGGTGACAGTCTGCTTAAAACATAAGGGCAGAAAAGTTTAAACAAGGCATAAAAAGTAAAGCCAGATAAGTATGCTGAGCTTTAAAAGGCTCCAGTCAACATCTTTCAACTTGGCTAGTTCTGCTGATAGCCCACTACTATTATGGAATACTGGACTATGCACACAACTACTTTTTCTTAGCTCAATGAGAAGAAATGTTTGTACCCATAGTGTTTAGAAAAGGTATCATGTCTGCATCTTTTACTCTGAACAACTACCATGAAGATAACAATGTGCATTGTTAAAAAATACAAAATAAAAGTATTGATATATGAAAAACAAACAAAAAACACAAGGGGAGAGGCTTGCTCCCCTGCCACCCCTTGCTTGCTGTCCTTGCTGTCTTAGGCCACTTTGAGCCTCTGCCCCTGAGCCATACCACACTGCCAGCTGCGGCCAGCTGAGTATGCACTTAAACCTCCACAAACTATGAACTACATATATCTTTCCTTCTTTGTTTTTAGGTGTCAGGTACTTTGTCTCAGCAAGGAGAGAAAAGTAACCAAGACACCAAGTGTAGGGAGGAACACATATAAGGAGAGAGAGGGCCAGCCAGATAGCTCCATGGATTAAAGCACCTGCTTAGTTTCAAATTTGATGGAGATTCTTAGGACCATTGCCTTAACCATCTTGTGTATGTAAGTGTATGGCTTTGTCCTGGCCATGTTTCCTAACTTTTTTCCTTGCTCTGTCTTCATCGTTCAGTCCTTAAGTTCTCACTTCCTATTTAACTGTGTTATACTTTTCCATTTTTACTTCTCCTTTTGAGTTCTTACACTCAGGAGACTATATGATATTTATGTATGTAGGTCTGGTTTATTTCACTTATGAGTGTATCTTCAAGATGCATCCACTTATATATGAAGGCTCTGAGTCTATTATTCTTTAGAGCTAAGTAATAGTCTTTTGTAAAAACATTACATCTTTTTCATCCGTTCTTCAGACAATGGGCATTTTGGCTGTTTCCAAGATTTGACTATCACAAATTGTGCTGCTATAAACATAGGTGTACAGATATCATGATATGATGTTTTTAGTTCTTTTGGAAAAATTCCCAGTAGGGTGATGGTTGGATTGAATAGGATTTCCAGTCCTAGTTTTTTGAGGAGTCTCCACACTGATTTCCATAGTAGTTGTACCAGTCTGCATTCCCACCAGCAGTGGAGAACTGTTCCTTTTTCCCCACAGCCTCTCCAATTTTGTTGTTGGCTGATTTCTTTATCACTCTCATCTTTCTGGGGTGAGATGGTATCTTAGTGTTGTTTCCATTTGTATTTCATGGATAAATAGTGATGTGGAGCATTTTTTCATGTACTTATTAGCTTTTAGTATTTCTTCCTCCAAGAAGTGTGTGTTTGCCTCAGATACTCATTTCTGGATGGGGTCTTTAAATTTTGGGGAGCTAATATTTTTTAGTACTTTAAAAATTCTAGAGAGAAGGCCTTTTTTTGAGTGCTTACTAGTTAATATTTTCTCCAGATTTGTGTGTTGTCCTGATGAAGGGGCTCGGGCTATAATCCCCAGCCTGCCCTGCCCCCAATAGCAATTGAGACTGGGTATGGTGGAGCACACTTGTAATTCCATCACTTTGGGAAGCTGAAAACAGGAGAATCACTACAAGTCCAAGTGAGATCCTGTAAACCCTGTAATAAATACATTTTTTAAAAAAACCCATGCATATAAGGAGCAAGAGTGCAAAGAACAGGCTTCCCTCTGCAATAAATCAATGTTTAATTTTAGGCAGAACATGGTGGCTAATTGCTAAGCCCCAAATAATTGTGTTTAATTTTGAGTTCAAGGGAGCAGTAAGTTAAATGACAATCTGTGTAAACTTGCTATTTTGTCTTCATTGAAGCAACCTTGTGCACATGCCATGCCATTGGCTTCTGCTATTATTTGCCTACTTAATTTCCACTTGACAGTCACTCTCTGAGAAAGCCCTCACTTCTCTTCCCTAGGCGGCCCAGACATTTCTCATCCTTTCAGGCCCTCATCAAACTCTTCCACATTTCCACTGTGGGAAGCATCCATATGTTAATGAGCTCATCCAGTTTCTTATTCACCTTCTCAGCAGGATGCTTTTAGATGACATCATCCTTAGCAGCACATATTTTTCTGTTCCAAAAGTGCAGTCATGAACCTACCCTCCTGTAGCTTTCATTCTAGTGTGTAACACTAAGTATCCTCAATAATATATATGCTACATATATGACTAATGTATCCCCTGCACTGCAGAAGATCACTATCAATGAGAATAGCCTGGGTAATGCTATGGAAAGAAACAATGCAATATTTTCAGTGGCTCAAAGCAAAGCAAGTCTATCTTTACTCACCCTAATGCCCAGTAGGCCAACTGGCAACTGTTCCATCTTCCAGTCACAGTTCAGGATCATAAGCTGGCTGAACAGCCATTATCTCAAAAACTGGTAGTCACTGTGACACAGACAGAGAACTCTCCAGAGTTTCTACTGGAACTTAAATGGTTCTCTAGGGCTTCAACCAGGAATTCAACACTTTACTTAAAAACTGTACAAAACATTTCCATTTACAAATCACTGACCAAATTGAGTCAGCTGCCAGTATCTAACTGCAAGTAGCCACAGGGATGAACTGGATCTGGCATCTGTGCTGCTGGCTCCGACAGAGGGAACTCATAAAGATTTTTAAAAAGAGAGCTGATTCATTGAAGTGGAGGTTGAGTGTGGTGCCTTAGACCACTTGGTCACTGTGATACTTGGCTGAGTCACTGCAGAACAGATGTGACAGATAAAACCCGTGGCTTTTTCTCTGTGAAATATATATGTTCATATGATGTGTACGGTGTATATGGGTCAGGCTAAGGATGAAATGGGTTAGCGTTGTTGTAATTTTAAAAATCTGCTCATAGCTTGATTAAAGTCTATCAGAAATTTTCTATACATAGTACAAGAAGTAGATGTTCTACAACAAAGTAACTAATACATTATATTATATATCAAAGTAAATATATTATATATTTAAAATAAATTTGTGAAATATTTCATCAAATTTCATTAGGCTGCTTTGCATGGCTGTTCAAAGAAAGATTCATTCAGCAGGGTTGATTGCAAAATACTGTTTACTGCACATTCTGCTTTTTTTGCTGGCTATAATTTTGTATTTTGCCTGAACATTCAATTTTCTGTATTTAATTAAAAATTAATTAAAATCCATTAGAGCATAAATTGCATCTAATCATTTCATTGAATTGTAACCATAGACTGTGCCTCTTAAACACAGAAATAGCCTAGCATTTTATTTTAAAACAAAGTGTTTGCAGTTTTTTGGTATTCAGATGGGAACATGAGTTTGCTTGAGTGAATTTTTCTTTAATTTGGAGTAGAAAGAAGTTTTTGGTACTTCACTTAGAAGGTTTAGCCAGAGTAATAAGAAAGCCCCAAAGGATTTTTTTTCTTTCTTTTCTTTTCTCCCTACACAGCTCTGGCTCATAGTGATCCTGCTGCTTTCAGGCTCCCCAGTTCTTGGATTACAGGTGTGCACCACCATGTCTAGCTGTGGTGGCCAGCTCTGTGCACCTGCAGTCAGGGCCCAAGCAGCACATAGCACATGGTGCTGGGGATCAAACCCGGTCCCAGTACTTTCCTAAGCAGGTGCTTAGTCCAAATTATTTAAAGTGGAATATTCTTTTCAATTTTTAGAAATTTTCTGTATATTTTGTATTTGAGGGAAGGGTCTACAGAGTGTTCAGGGTCTCATTACTAGATCAGACTTACAGTGATCCACCTGTTTACAGCTTCCCAAGAGCTGGGACTACAGGTGTGCACCACCACACCCAGTCTCAATTGCCATCTCAGTGCACCCCTGGGGATTGAACCCACTGGGCCCTTGAGCCTGCTTTCAGGCCCTTTAATCTACTGAGCTATTTGGCCAACCCTTAAAGTTGAATATTCTTTTGTGTGTGAAATTTGTTTGCCTTTCCTTTTCTGGAATTTTCAACTACAAAGTGCTTCTGACAAGCAGCTTCCATGAAAGAAATCTCCATTCCTCTGCCTTAACTCAGTGCTCCAATCTATGCACCACACATAAGAGTATCAAAGGTCTTATCTGTGTAAGAGCAATCTGTGTAAACTGCTAAATGCTATGTTTCCATTCGATAACAATCCAAATACAAACACATACACATTCTGCGTAATTAGGATGGCAAATATTGGCCTTTTATTATGTATGCTATTTCACTAATACAAAGAAGTATTTAGTTATGCTAAATATTGACTCTATGGGGTCCAATATGAAAATAGTGAATTCAAGCTAAATAATGCATAGTCAACTAACTGAAGTGTAGTTTTGAAATAACTAAGAATATTGGTGCTGCTAAATACACTCATGAAATACAATGAAATGTCTACAAAGATCATCTGCTATGTGAAGCCAACATTAACAAATTAAATTTGTGGTTTTATTTCATTTGTAAAGTTTATATCATATTCTACATGTACAGGAGCCATTTGCTTTCTTCTTCATTTTAAAATTTAGTTCTGATCTGGCTTCACTAAGAATGAAATTCACAGCCGTTACTAAGGCCCTGAATGACCTGGGCTGCTCTCGCCTGCCACACTACCCTCTGGCCACTGGCATTTCTGGCAGTTCTTTGTGTACTGGATATGCTTCCTGCTTTAACAAAGTTGGCTTTCTTCTCCCCAGCTGTAGCTTAATTGTCTTCTTTTTCTACATAAAGCATCACAACCACCACTATTACTAACAGTCTCCTGTTAATTTCCTTCTGAGTACCTAGTTCAATTTATAATATTTGATTTATTTTGTTAACCTGATTTCTCTGGATATCAAATACAGATACACAATTATGCACACACACACTTGCACCTTGCACACACACACACACACACACACATACACACACACACAAGGGTACAATGGGCTATCATCTTCTTCTTCATTTTATTACCATTTATTCAAAACAGGTCTCCTCTGCTGAACCTTCAGAGAGGTGCTGAGTCTCCAGGCTTGGAAGCAGTCAGCTGCCTAGACCAGTTCAGCCTGATAGAGCACAACTACCACTGACTGCGTGTATTAAGGACAGGTCTTTATTACTCACAGTTCTAGAGACGTGGAAGTCAGGTGCAGGCCATTTTGGCTCCTGGCAAAAACTTTTCCTGGTTTGTAGATGGATGGGTCCTTGCTCTCTCTCTCTCTCTCTCTCTTTCACACACACACACACACACACACACACACACACACACACACACACACACCAAGAGACAGAAACAAAGACACAAAGAAAGACAGAGAAACACACACAGGAAGAAAGCTACAGAGACAGACAGACAGAGACAGAGAGACAGAGCCAAAGAGACAGAAAGTGAGATCAACTCTCATATCTCTTCAAAGGGTACTGATCCCACTCATAAAGGCTTCACTCACTCATAACTTAGTCACATCAAAAAGTCTCTGACCTCCAAATACTTTCATATTCAGGTTACGGCTAGGCTTTGACATATGAATTTTAAATTTTGGATCTCTGGGGAGAGAGCTCAGTCTAAATACCTGTCTGGAAAATGCATGGACCAGGGTTCAATCCCTAGTACCACATATTGTGCCAGCCAGCCCTGGACTCAGAGTAGTGATCCTTCTGTCTCAGCTTCCCCAGTGCTGGGATTACAGGAATGCACCACCACACCCAGCTCTGATGGCTAGCATGGCACATTCCAGGGCCAGCACATCATGTGGCAGCAAGGTTTGAATCCAGGTCCTTGAGCTTGCCATGTAGGCACTTAGACCACCAAGCTATCTCCCTAGCCTCAACATATGAATTTTGAAGGTCACAAAAATCTAGTCCATGTCAGACAGGGAGTTCTATGTTTTTCTGTATGTATAAGGGAGAAAATAACTCTCTTGACTTTATTGTCATACATTAATATATCATGAATGCAATTTAATAAAGCTCTTCTAAGAATCTAGGGACATGCATTTTTGAAATACTAACCTGCTGTTTCTAACGGAAATTGCTGGTCTGCCTGCATGAAGACTGAAATTTTGCCTCTAAGATTTAGAACAAATATTTACAATTTCAGTGTGGCTACAATCTCAGTATAGATTTCATATTAATGTAAACTCTTATAATTCTACAATCTTTGGGCTAAAACAAATGAAAAAGTACCATTTCCTAGTTATCTATTAAATAAATAGAAATCTTTTCTAATGTGGAACTTATAGGAGAAAAATAAATTGGTATTATTTCTTAGAGAAAAAATAAGCCGTTACCTAAGATTATCTTTGCTCCCATTTTATTGTACAAAATTGGACTTGAGGAAAATGAGGATTCTTTTTATTGCACATTAATTTTATGATGCTCAGTGTAATATTTTCATAGTATTCCATTTGTATTGATGGGGTACAACCACTTTTCTCCCTCCTCCCCCACACCATTCCCAATCTGTAGTAATAACTTTTATTTTCAGGTCAAATTTTATACTTTCACTTATGACAGAACATGCTGTACTTGTCTTTCTATGTCTGGATTATTTTACTTTAGATAATGCCTTCTAGTTCTATTGATTTAAATGCAAAGGACAGACTTTCAAAAAATGAAGGCCTTCAACATGCCAGTCTTAATTCATCTGAAGTTAAGTATTACTACTCTAAATAATAGATCCCAAACCACAACGTTATTTCCTAGTAGAAATGAGTTAATAACACATTCTATTTTATCAAGATCGATGGAAGTGTATATTGTCCTACCAATGAAATGGAACAAAGGACCAAATCATGAGATTCCAGGGAACAAAAAGTTCAGGATGTGAGTATTATATTTGCACTTATAAGGTCAAGTGAAAACCCAGAATATTTTTGTGTTAACACTAAAGGCAGCTGCAATCAAGTTGTTTAAGTCATTAAGTATAATTTAAACTTCCTAATTCAACTATTTATTTTCAATCTGCACTTTGATTAAGTTGTCTTTTGCCCACATACTACAAGAAATTGGTGACAGTGTCCAAACTAGAATTTAGGGATTACCTGCTTCGATTATGGTAATCTAGTAACTATAATTCACGATTGTAATTATCACAATTACAGACACAATCTCTTATCTGATGACCACTGTGTTTGTAGTCACAGCACATAGACACAATTGAAGTGCACAACACAGGTAGGCTTTCATGCAGAGAAACAGTTTCTGCCAGCCCCGGGGAAGACAGGAAAAGCCACAAAAACCACCTGAGACTCATGTCTCCAGAGAAGCCATTCATCCATGGACCCAGCACATATTTGGACCTGTAGTGTTTCCTAGAGTTTCAAGTACAATAATCACCCTGTATCACCTTCCGGCACTTTACCATCTACTTAGAGCACCCAAACAGAATAATTAGCAAGTCAAAGCTATACAGATAGTTATAACCCTTATGTTATATAAATAGCTTATATTTTACCATTCCCAGACAACATGTAACCAGGCAACTACAGCTGGAATCCTAATTTTTCTCTTGCAATAGCCCAAAACGCTCACTTGTCTTCACCTTTCATATAATAAAAAGTAGACCCTGCAGGGGTCTTGAAAAGAAGGGGAGAAAAGTGAAACTAGAAAGGAGAAGTACAAAGTGACAATTCTTCTGTAATTTCCTATGATTTTCCTCTAAGAGACTTGAAACAGTCATTTATCAGGCTCGTGCTTTGCCTTCCTAGTAATGTCAAAGTTGACTGCTTCTACAGAATCAGGAAACTAATGAGAGAGAGGATACACTGGTGGGATGAGATGGGAACTTGACTTCAAGGATGGAATTGGTCCTAATATCTAAGACTTTAGCTCAAGTTTATTGTTTTAAATATCCTCTTTCATCACCATTCAATTTTGGTCTCAAGGGATATGTTCCATGAAATAGTCATTTATATGCACGCATTTTCAACTAACCACATAGATATTCCCTCATCTGAATACTTGTATTGGTCAGGGTTTTACTTAGAGGAACAAAACAGATATAATATAAGGAATAGATATTAACACAAATATACAATCTATAAGGAATTATAGGATTGGCTTACAGTAGTCAACCACAGAGTTAGATGAGGAAGCGTGCAGAGGGCATCTACACACCCGGGACTGAAGAATTCAGTCCCGAGGTCTGAACTTCACTGCGGTGCTCCATGTAAGTTTCTATCCATTGGCTGATGGGTCTGCGATGGAAGACTGAAGAGTCTGTGATGAACGCTGAAGAGTCTGTGATTGAAGGCAAAAGATCCTAGCTGGAGGCTGAAGAGTCTGCACTGCAAGCCAGATGATGAGGTCCAGGCCGAAGGCGAAGACTGAAGTCCCAAAGATGTGGAACCTTGACTCCTTCTTCAGCCCCTTTATAAAGTCTCTTTGCAATGAGTCAATCTGAGGTGGGCCCATTGTGCCCTAAGGTGGAACCAATCGTACCCCAGGATAGGCCCCAATCCCGGTCTAGGGAGGAGTCAGTGGTACAGGGAACCAGGTCTCTGAGTCATCCAACGAAGTTGACACAATGTATCAACCACTACAGTACTCTTCTGAGGAGTGAAGGTTAACTTTTACTGCTTATTTTTCTCCTTTTTCTCTATAAACATCGTATTTCTTTTTAAATTTTTTTCCTATTATGCTACATTACTAGAGCAAAAAACAATTGACCATATTTACTTTAACACTCACTAGATGACTGTATTATGAAGTTCAGTGAAGACTGCACTGTTTTTGATGGAGTTTCTGTTCACATTGGGGAGTGGTATGGTCTTGTAACATTGCCCTCTTCTTTATCTTTGTCATCTTGAGAAAAGGATTGTGTTTGTTGGTTTATTTGAGACTGATCTCCATTTGGAGCTTAGGCTGGGCTTTGGCTCACTATGTAGCCCAGGCTGGCCTGGAGCTCACGGCAGTCCTCCTGCCTCAGCCTCCCATGTGCTAGGATTACAGGCAACTGCCATCATGTTCAGACAAGAAACAATTGACGGAAATTAAAGTTTCTATGTAGAAATTTTATAAAAATTACCTTGGAGGGATGGACATGTGCATTATTTTTTTACTTTAAAATGTATATGGGAAACATTTCTTTATTGTATGTGAAAAAGGTAAAGCAGAATTTTACAACAAATTAATAGAAGAATGACAATAGTTAATACATCGCCTATTGTCATCTTCAGAGAAGATACTCAGAGTATAAGATATGGCCTTCAATACCCCTATAAATGAACTGAGAGACACAAATAATATGGATAATTTGTATTTTCCTCCTTTTTCATGTTAATTCCTCTTAATCCCTATTTCTTTGCTTGTAATGTGGTAAAGTAATAGCTGTCTTCTTAGGATGAGATTGGAGACCTGCAAAGCCTCAGATTGGTACATATGGATTTGCTCAATGATATTTGCTGTTTCTATTAACACTTAGGCATACTCTACTTTCATGATTGAATTCAAATCTTAGTGCCCTTTAAAACTCTAATGTGGCATTTATTTAAAGGTCTTGCTAAAGCCTCATGCATTTACAGACCGTGCTTTTGGGCGGAGGCTGAATCATGGTCTTGGGTTAGGGCGTAAATATTACAGCTCCTATCTAGGTGTCTTCCCAACAACTCATGCGCTTCCAGGTAGGGCTCTTCAAAGGTGGCTGGATTGTGAGTATGCGACTAAGAGTGTATGGTGCTCGGTTGATCAATCAATTGCTTCAGCATGGTTCTTGGTGTGAACAACGGGAAGGCTGGGTGCAGTATGGTCTGGATGGAATAGGACCTCTTGCTGCTGCTGCCAGCGCTGCTGCTAGCTGCCCCCTGCACGCCCTCCCATGAGCTGTTTCACTGGTGTGATGCCCCTCTACCATGCTACCTTGCCTGGGAGCCAGCCAACTACGGACTGAAAGCTCTACAAACTGTGGATAAATAAATAAATAAACAAATAAACAAACAAACAAATAAATAAATAGTAACGCTTTTCTCCTCTAACACTGGATTTCAGATATTTTGTCTCAGCAGTAGGAAAGTAACTAAGGTAATCTCCTTCCTAAGAACCTACATGTTTTGCCTTCTCTAAACCTTTCTTGCATATATTGATTTATATTTATCAGATGCATATAACGAAATGATTTTATAATATATATATATAAAATGCTAAAAATATACCAGTATAGGGTCTGGGGACCCAGGTTCAACCCCAGGACTGCATGCCATGCTGGCCTCAGAACCCCAGGTGCGCTGTGCTGGCTGGGAACTGGGCACGGTGGCACACGCCTGTCATCCCAGCGCTGGGGGGGGGCAGAGACAGGAGGCTCACTGCGAGCTTCACGGTGAGACCCTGTACCAAATAAATAAATAATTGTTTAAAGTTGTGCTTTTAAAAATAAAAAAATAAATAAAAACATGCTAGCATACCTATAACTGAAAAATATGAATGTCCAAATTGTTACAGTAAAAGACACACTGCCTTGGTGAACATCTGGAAGAGACATTAACATTCTTGTATTCACTGTGATATCATTCACAAGAGCCAAAATATGGAATCTAAATGCTCAGCAGAGGAAGAACAGTAGCCATGGCCCTCCGCTATCCCATGGTCGTGGGCCTCAACAAGGGCCACAAGGTGACTAAGAATGTGATCAAACCGAGGCACAGCCACTACCGCGGATGCCTCACCAAACACATCAAGTTCGTACGGGACATGATCCGGGAGGTGTGTGGCTTCACCCCCTATGAGCGGTGCACCATGGAGCTGCTCAAGGTCTCCAAGGACAAACACGCCCTCAAGTTCATCAAGAAAAGGGTGGGGACGCACATCCGTGCCAAGAGGAAGTGTGAGGAGCTGAGCAACGTGCTGGCTGCCATGAGGAAGGTAGCTGTCGAGAAGGACTGAGTCCCCCTGGAATAAAGCTTTGCAGAAAGTTAAAAAAATAAAAATAAATAAATAAATAAATAAATAAATAAATAAACGCTCAGCAGAAAAGTCCATGCATAAAGCTAATGTGCTATATATGTATCATTCAGCCACAGAAGAATTCTGCCATATACCATAACATGCATACACCTGAAATGCTTTATGCTGAGTGACATACTCCAATCATAAGCAGCAGATACTGCCTGGTTCCACTTTCACTGAGGCATCCACACAAGTCAGTCAGAAAAAGAGAAAGTACCATGGCAACTGGCAGGGGCTACCAGGAAAAGAAAATGAAGTTGCTGCTCACTGCGCAACTTTTCACTCGTGCAGAGAGAAGTTCTAGAGACACACTGCACAACATCATGTTTATGGTTAGCAATAGCATTCTGTCTATTTAAAACCATTAAAGGATAGATTTCATGTCTTGTATTTTTACTGCAAAAATTAAAATATTAAAAAAAATTTAGGGTGACGACTCCCCCAAAACACATATTGCCAAGAATCTCCACAAAACTCTTTTCCTTGCTTCAAACCCATCTAATCACTCTTGCCGTCTTCTGAAGCAGTTCTGGAAGGCTTTCGTGAGTGTCTTTTGTCTTACTACTGTGTTTACCTCCATGTCCTAAATCAACTTGAAATCTTTACCTTTCATGGTAATTTTGACTTCAGGAAAGAGCCAGCATTTGCAAGGTGCCAGGTCTTCTGACTGAGATATTGGAGAAACACCATAGAGCTCGTACAAGCCTGCCTTTCTATTGGATGGCATTTTTACCCCACCTCACAAAGGCACTCATGAAAGAGGACTGCTAGAACCACTTCCAAGCTTAATAGCATAAATGCATTTGATGTAGGAGATGGGGACTATTCTGAGGGGATTGGTGGCAGGGTTTCACTTACTGTAACAATTTTTAAAATTTGAACATTCATTGTATGTTTTAACCATATCTTTATATCTATGTTTTGTCACATTTTTAAACTAAACATCAAGCTGGGCATGGTGGCGCATGCCTGTAATCCCAGCACTTGGGAGGCTGAGGCAGGAGGATCGGTGCGAGTTCGAGACCAGCCTGGGCTGCAAAAGTGAGCTTAAGGCCAGCCTGAGCTGCATAGCGAGACCCTGTCTCAAAAAGACAAAAAAAAAAAAAGATAAACTAAACATCTACTGTACATTTTGATCATATGTTCTTATTTCTTTCTTTCTTTGTATTTTAGTATGGGGTCTACAAGGTCTCACTTTGTAGAATGGACTTGTAGTGACCTGCCTGGTTCAGCCTCCCAAGAGCTGGGATTATAGGCATGTGCCACTATGCCCAGTCTCAAATGCCATCTCATTGTGTCCCTGGGGCAGGGTGGGCATAGCACCCCCGGGGGATTGAACCCTGTCCGCTGTATCTGCCTAAGCAGGAGCTTTAATCCATTCAGCTATTTGACTGGCCCTTGATCGTATTTTCTATATACAGCATCTGCCAATAATAATATACTCACTTCAGGAAAAGGAAGCTAGTATGATAGTCTTTAAACAGATGGTATGACTCTCATAAGAAGGATCCTGGAGGACATCACATACTGCAGAAAACCCACTGCATAGCCTGCCCATAAAGAAGAAGCTGCAAACATATGTGCTACAGTCTGTATCACCAGGGGTGCCCAAGCAGCCATGCATCACACTAATGCCTGGAGGCTAACGACCCCCAACTTGAGCACCACCTGTAACTAGGGGCCAAAGGTAACTTTTAATCATCTCATGATGCCACAGTATTAATGTACTCATGCAATGCAGTATTAACATATTCATTAGTATAGTATTAATGTATTCATGCAAGTTTTTCCTTTCCTGAAGTGTATATACATTTTTTGGTGGGATATATGTCTTTGTTCAACTTTTCAGCTAGAATATAAGCCTTAAGAAATAATGGATGATAGATAATGTCCCTTTATATTGCTAGTACCTAACAGAGACTAATAAACAATGACCAGTAAATTTTCAAATGTTGAAGATAAATCAGTTATATTTCCACTTCCTTTTTTGCATAAATAGAATTTCTCTATTAACCTCATAAGATATTTTATTTCAATGAACTTTGATGTTCAGACTCCCAAAACTTTTTGAATAAGAATAAAGTGGCTTAGCTGGGTGTGATGTCATGCACCTGTCACCCAGCACCGTGGAGGCTGGGGCAGCAAGATCACTGCAGGTTGAAAGACATCCTGGGCTACAGACTGAGTTCTAGGCCAGCCTGCATAACATACCAAACTGTGTCTGATAAAAAACAAATTAAAACAATTTTTTTAAAGTAATGGCGGCAGCGCGTCTGGAGGTCCCGCGGATCTGTTTCTTGCTTCAACGGTGTTTGGACGGAACAGACCCGGGGACTCCCTCTTTCATCTTCCACCCCACCTTCCAGGTACAGATTTCAGGACCATCTCGCCTGTCTCCTCCTTGCAGGACCGGACAACACCGTTCTTTTGTGGATAACTCCTTATTGTTCATCAGCCATGACCTCTCAGATTCGTCATAATTATTCCACCGAAGTGGAGGCTGCTGTCAACCGCCTGGTGAACCTGCACCTGTAGGCCTCCTACACCTACCTCTCTCTGGGCTACTACTTTGACCGAGGCGATGTGGCTCTGGAGGACATGGGCCATTTCTTCCGCGAGTTGGCCAAGGAGAAACGCGAGGGTGCCGAGCATCTCCTGAAGATGCAAAACCGGCGCGGCGGCCGTGTGCTCTTCCAAGACGTGCAGAAACCATCTGAAGATGAGTGGGGCAAAACCTTGGATGCCATGGAAGCTGCCCTGGGCCTGGAGAAGAACCTGAACCAAGCTCTTCTGGACCTTCATGCCTTGGGCTCTGCCAAGACTGACCCCCATATCTGTGATTTCCTGGAGAACCACTTCCTAGACAAGGAGGTGAAGCTCATCAAGAAGATAGGGGACCACCTCACCAACCTCCGCAGGCTGGCGAGCCCCCAGGCTGGGCTGGGAGAGGACCTCTTTAAAAGGCTCACCCTTAAGCACAACTAGGAGGTCACAGCACCTGGCGGTCTCTTGCGGGGCTCCTGCACCCCCTGGCATCAGGGCTTTGGCCTAACCCTCTCCCTCCAGCCACTAGGCAGCTTTCTCACCTTTCTGGAGCCCCTTTCCAAATCTTGGACCAAAAGAAAATAAACCCTTTTTCAGCTAAATAAATAAACAAACAAACAAACAAACAAACAAATAAATAAAGTAATGGCTATTTCAAATGAGCTAAGCTGTAAATTTCATCAAAATCTGTTGGAAAAAAAAAATAATCTGAAGGAAGCCAGCCAGTAAATATTAAAACGGTGCCAGAGCATTGTAGCTGACTTAAAGCCCTAGCCTTGTGTTTTCCTGTGACAGATTGTTTTCACCCAAACAGTGCAACCTTTAGGAGCATCTGCTGATCATCTCTACGAAAAATGTGAGTGTGTAAAGAAGTTTTCTCTAACACTTAGAGTTGGAAAACAAAACAAGCCAGAACAGAATTCTCTCCAATGCAATATCGATCCTTAGAAGCTGTCAACCAGATTGGAGAAGCAGTTTAATGCAGTGACATCCCACAGGAAATGCCCTTCCGTCAGTCTGTGAGCTGTTCCTTTCCACATCTAAGCTTAGGGAAATGACTCAGAGAGGCTTCGGAGTAATGTCTGACTAAGTCCTAAAATGTTACCAGGGCATGCACAATGGGAAGAGCAGCAAACAGATAGAAGGAAAACAATGGTTTACAGATGGAAAAGTAAAGAAATTTAAGTGGAAATTAAAAAAAAAATACAAGGCATATCAAATTACCAAGCATCATTTGTGAGACATATGCCATGGGTAATTTTGTGTATCAGCTTAAGTAGACCATGAGATACACAGCTATCTGGTTAAGCATTTTCTGGGCAAGCCCAGGGGGATGTGTGCAGAGGATGTTTGTATTTGAATTGGCGACAAAGTAAACAGTAGAGATGCACTAGTGGGTTTCCTCAGTCAACAGAACATCACAGAACCCAGGGAAAGCCTGAATAGGACAAAAGGCAGAAGTTTGGGTTCATCTGCCCTGTGTTCAACTACTTAAGACTGCAGCATCTGTCTTTTGCCATCTTTGACCCTCCAGCTTCCAAACTTTGCAACTGTGCCTCTGGCTTTCCTGGGACTCCAGCTTGCAGAGAGCAGACTGTAGTAGTTCTTAGTGTGCATAATGATAAGTGACTCAATACCAGATTGATATGAGAAGTAATACCACAGAGACAGAGATGATAGACAGACAGACAGACAGACAGAATAGGACATAGGTACAGATGTAAGTATATCTTACATGCACACACACACACACACACACACACACACACCCTAACATAAATGTAAACATTATAATATCACTTTGGTCAGGGACTTGCAATTTCAATTAATCCATGATATGGGAAGCTGTGGGTTCCTTACTGAAGGAATGACTTCTTACTGACCCTATATCTAATATACCTCCTTGTATTTGACGTTAATGTTCAAATGATAGTAAGCTAAATCTCTGCACACAGAAATTATGTGTCAGAAGTAATTTGCTAAAATATTGTCATGCCTTGCCTTTGGTAGTGATAAAATATTAGCTCACTAAAAGTAAAGTCTATGGAAATAAACTGCTATCAGAAATATGAGGTTAATTATTATCCAGAAAAGTATTTTTTAGTGTCTTCAACATAATTAATATCCTTTAGTGCACTCAGAAGTTGAAATAATTATTTAATTTTAAAGTTAAGAAAATAGTTGGTAATATAAGATGTATTTTTACTTTCAAAATAATTAAAGGAATTAATCAGAGTTTCACCTTACCATTCTCTAAATCACTATACTCAGGTAACTATAAATGTTTCAAGTTAGTTATTTATTTGAGCAGTTCTGAATATTTATTTCTATCATCTACACAAAAAATAGGCCTTTATTCTATGCGAAAATGAGATAGTTATGTGTAGATCTTTTCCCTGATGATTAAAAAATATTTGCTTTAGACAGTAATCCTTTTTTTATTTTTATTTGATTTTTTTTTTTGTATTTTTGGGGAAAGTTCTACAGGGTGTTCTGGGTCTCACTATTAGATCAGACTTGTAGGAATCCACCTGTTACAGCCTCCCAAGAGCTGGGATTATAGGTCCATACCCCATGCCCAGTCTCAGTAATCCTGTTTTTAACTTCTTTCAGTAGCTACTTTTCTTCTTCCTCCACAGTATATTCCTTACCCTGAGAAAGAGAATAGGAAAAAAAAAATGACAGCTTCTGTAGAAAAGCTGAGCACATATGCATTGGGACACCATAGAGGATTTCACTATAATTGACAGTACCTTTTCAGTGGTACAGACTGTTTTAGTCACTACCGTTTTAAGGCATGATTATGATGTCTAGCCCATTTGGTCTTCATCTAAGAGCTCAGCAAAACATTGGGTATTTACGGTAGCCCATCTGCTGGTCAGTACTGCGCTAAATATTACTCTAGTGTTTGCATAAAGCAACAGAAATAGGGTCTATTCAGAAAGAGGATCCATATCATTGCATTAGTCAGTGGAGTATAATCCTCACATCGTCTGTGACTTACCATAAGCACTCAGGGGTTATTTTATTTTATTTATCCTAGAACTACGCAATCTGTGGGAAAAATGAATTATATTGGTTAAGCAGTGTGCTTCAAGCAGTCTAAAAAGAGTTTAAGTAACTGTCACTAAATAAGAGAAAAAGAGAGCCACCAAGCCTCGCCGAGAGGGGTGCGTTGGATAACCTAACGAGCTCATTTACTACTGTATCCACCATGTTCACTGACCCGGGTCCCTCCCACTTTCCTTGGACTACTGTGTCAGCAAAATTCTAACATGTCCTTAAGGTCACTCACACTGATGGAAACCAGGGATCTCTAATCTGAAAATTCCAAAATTTCCAGGAAGAGCATGTTTGAAATGCCTTATGATATTTTAAAATGTACAGTGTGTTCATTATTTTCTCCCATTAGAGATGCTGCATGTTTTGAAAACCAAGCTTTGAATAATACAAATTGTTTAAGTTTCTTATGTCCTTTAATATACAACTTTAGCTACAATGTTTTCCTTGTATTTCAAGACAAATAAAATGACTGTGTCTGTAAAATAAAGTTCTTCTGTGAGAAAGTCAACCGTGGAACCACTGCAAAAGCCATCTAAAATGTTTTTCTCAAGCCATCTGAAGTTTAGCTGGGGTTGCTGCTGCTGTTGAAATAAAGAAACCCTTAATTAACTTAGTCCTTGTGATATCTTTGTCATTCTATTTCTAACCAGCTGAGTCATTAAAAGAAGCAGCTACAATAAACAAACCTGGCAATTGTTTCAGATAGTTCTTTGCTTTGTGCATCAAATGAACATTTGATATTTTTTGAACTCCTTAAATACTTTAGATTCTCGTGGAAGATTTTAAGTCCTGGTCATTTAGCGGGAACGACTTTATTTTATAAAACACCTTTAGTAGCCATAGGAATGTTTGTAATGATAGATTGAGGTTCTATGCAATTAATAATTGGGTATCATTTTTATAATTAACAAAATCACTTTTATTTGTAAAAGCAAGGGATGTCAAAAACAGAAAATTTCAAGGGAAGGAGATGCATATAAATTAGAGCAGATATACAGGTGTTCATTACGTTATGATTTATGAATTCATGCTTGTCATACTGTGTTATTTTGTGGTATCCTATATAGGAAGTATAAAAATGTGGGGAAAAAAGAAGTTCTGGAAGAAAAATTTGCAATGTTAATAGTGCAATCACTGGGTTTTAGAGATTTTTTTTTTTTTACTTCTATTCATACACATTGGCAGCTCGTAATGATCACATTCACCCTAGGGAATCGGTAACATACAAAACACATTTCAATTTCTGTCATATTTTCTCTCCCACCAACTCCACTTTTTCCTCCAGCATTAATTTATTAATTTATCTTATAAGACCTTATAAAGTTAATTACCGCATATTTAGATTGAAAACCAGACTAACAGGCCAAAGAATATATAAAACATGTAAAACAATTGTGCTAAATTGAAGCACATTTTTTGGAGGGCGGAGTACAGGATCTCACTATGCAGTTCAGACTTGTAGTGATCCTGCTGTTTTCAGCCTCCCCAGCAGCTGGGATTACAGGCATGTGCCACCATGCTTGGACTCCACCGCTGGCTCAGTGTGCCCTGAGGGCAGGGCCGTCATGGCAGGTGGTACCAGGGATGAAATTCCAGTCCCCATGCTTACTTAAGCAGGCACGTAGTCCACTAAGCTATCTCGCCAGCCCCTAAGACACACTCTTAGATAACATGTTATCCATTCTGAATGACAATACCTCTTTTTCACTTTTATCCTAAGTGATCATATTTTATCAATATACTTTATGGCAAGTCATCACTTAGGATAAAAAGTGATACTTTATTCTTAAAGTGGTACTTTAAGAATATTCTCATTAATCATACTCTTTTCAAAATTAAAAAATAATGATTTTTCAAGATTAAAATGTTCTGTAAAAACAAATTTAAATGTTCCTTTGTGAAGAAACAAGATTCCATCTGAACACAGGGTTCCGTGGCTAAAAATGCTGGCTTTAGAATTTCTGATTTTGGAATAAAGTGACATGTTAAAAATAAAATTGGTGTCAAGATGCTAAATAAATGACCCCATTTACAACATAAGTACAAACCATAAGTTGTGAAGGTATTAAAAGGGAAATTATAAATCTTCAGCCAATTTGTGTTTGTATGGATTTTTTAACTCAATACTGACCAGACATGTGTAATTGTAAGAGTCTCCTGGGATCTCTAGTGATTCCCAGGAGAAGTGATTGAGCGTACCATGACACATGTTTAGGGAATACTGATCTTCTGTTTGCATTATAGGAATATTCGGAAACTTCAACTTACGTGAATAATGTTCCTTATATTTGGGCCCATATTAGAATGCAGACTTGGATTCCTTTACCGAAAGCTTCTGGGTGATGCTCGTGTTCCAAGCCATGCCTTGAGTAGCAGAGCATTGGAGAAGCATTTGAGCTTCTAGCACAGGGCTCCTCTTATTGAAGGCCCCCAATAGAGGCTTATTGCTCAATGATTTTATGTTTCTCTAGTAAATTAATCACTTCTGTTTGTTCTGTGAAGCTGTGAGCTTTCTGCTAAGTTTTATTCTAAGAGTCATTGTGCTCTGATTCATTTGTTTGAGGGTATGTCAAGTTTTAGTTTATTTAGATGCTTCAAGCACAGCTATCAACTACCTTTTAGGGTGACTTTTCTCCATCACATTTACTTTGGCTGATAAGTACAATTATTTGAGTGCTTGTAAGCAAACCAATGCAGTGTTCACTGACATTTTATTTTTGAAAAGCACAAAAAAGGAAAAAATGAATGTGATGACTTTTTTTTCTTTTCTAGTGTGTATTTAGCACTAGATCTACAGGGTCTCACTACACAGATCAGACTCGTAGTGATCCTTTTGTTTTCTGCCTGGGATTACAGGCATGTACCGCCATGCCCAGTCTCATTCAAGTCTCAGCTGGCCCCAGGGTTGGGGCTGGCATGGCAGGCTGGCTATCGAACCCCAGTCCCTGTGTCTACCTAAGTAGGCACTTTAATTCCCTCATCTATCTGGCCTGTCCTATGACTTTTTTCTTGTGCCAAAAATGAAAAGATAAAAAAGAATTTCACTATCTCATATAACTGATTTTGAATGCTAAATTGGCTAAATTATTTATTAATTTGTTTGAGAATAAGCTCAAAAGGTAATTCTACCTAAATGAAATATATAAACATTTTGTGCATAAGGAGGTCAAGTGCAGAGAATGCTGAAGAGCTCCTGTAGCTGTGAAGGAGACACAAAGAGAGAACCGAGACAGAACATAGCAGGCCAGGCGCATTTCATGAACAAACACACAGTCATCTTGAAAAGGACATAAATAACTAAATTGATTTCTTTCCTGATTCACCCAGCTGGCCAGAACCAAAGTATCACAACTAGTCTCTTTGCTGTACCTTATTTCACCAGCATCTCACCCAAGAAAATATAAACCTTACTCTTTCAAATTACCTCCAGGTTCCCCTTCTTCCTTGGTTCTACTTTCTCATATATAAATCAGGGACTTCATTAGGCTAAACGAATTTGCCATAAAGTGTATTAATAATGTAAGTAAAATAATGTGCTGACTTAGTTATGTATCTTTTGATTATTTCTTCAAAAAGGAAATGAGTAATTTCAAGTATTTAAAATAATTATGAGAACCAAACTCAATTATTTAAGAAAAGAAATTATCATGAGGTGTCATAGTTTGGGATTTTTGCAAGGGTAG
Source organism: Myocastor coypus (assembly GCA_004027025.1). NCBI lineage: Eukaryota > Metazoa > Chordata > Mammalia > Rodentia > Myocastoridae > Myocastor > Myocastor coypus. The sequence continues at coordinate 49,800 of PVJA010004057.1, read as the reverse complement.
CAATGCGATAGAGGACACATATCACTGTAAGGTTATTTTACAATCCACTGGAGGCCTAGAGCCTATAGTAATGTCTCATTTGGACCCACATCACGGATCTGCACTAAGGTCAGTGGTTGGGACCTGGAAAGTCTACAATAGTAGAATGAAGGATCTGTGCTGACAGGCTCAGGAATCTGAACTGGAGCCAGGAAGCAATGTTCAAGGTGAGGACCAGAGTTCCTCCCAAATGAACTATAGCCATCTCTGTAACAAAGACATTCTGAGCTCCTCCTCAGATGAGAGAAACTAAGTTCACCAGGAAAGGCAGCAGGTCTCCCCACCCAGCACCACTATACTACATCAGTCCAGCTGGGCACATCAAGTTTCCCACCAGTCACCAGTCCACCACACAAGGGGAATAAACATCTTTTTGCTACAGAAAGCCAAATTTATATCAGCAGATAACCACCAAAAAGACAAACATCATTACCTAACATGATACTGGACTTTCTTATGATCTGAATTCTTCTAATAGTTTCCAATGGAAGTTTAGGGATTGTGTAATTCAGACGTGGTAGGAATAGTATTTGTTGAGTGTCTTTCAATATAAAAGATGCTAATATCTGAGTTATTTTCTCTAAATAAAAACCTCAGTACTTGAGTGCAGTTCAGTGTATAGCACTTTGCAATAAATAGGTGGATTTGTGGCTGCAGTTGGATTCTCATCTCTGAAAGGCCCGCCATCACTGATCTGTGTGTATTACTTGAGGCCAGGTACTGTTTCTTATTCATCAGCTCATACTCACTGAACTGAAAGTTATTGTCTTCAGACTTTGGAGCTTTTCCCAGCGCCATGCCCTTGTCATGTTGAATGAATGAATTATGAGTTTCAAGCTTACTTAATGCTTCCTACATGTCATGATTAATGGCTAAGCTAAATCTCCACTCCTGTCTATTAACCCAGCTTGCCAGTGTGCTTACTGACAGTTCTCTATCAGGAAATGAGTAGCTTCTTTGTAAATTCCTGCCAGTGGTTTTGCTGCTTCCTCTTTGCTTGGCACGATCCTCTCTGCTACTCAGTGGAGTTATACAGAGTGTTCTCCACAGTGTAAAGAAAATTTGTGTTCCCTGGCCTTGTCTCCACAACTTTTATTAATTTATCTTTATACCAGTGGTTGGACAGAGAAAGGTCGTAATAGAAAATCAATATATAGTATGACAAAAGTTAAGAGAGTGACTGGAATCTAAATTTTATCCTGAGGTTCTATCTATACACACAAGTACAATTCTATTACTCTTATTTGCCCAGACCCTTGGGAATTCCCACGCAATTCTACATTCTTGTGCTTCTGGGAATCAACTGAACAACTTTTTAGGAATGGTCAGATTCTTTATTCCTACACAGAACAACTTTGTGCAAATACACCCAGCACCACGTTAAAGAATAACTAATAACACTTATAGAAACATAAGCCACAGGGACAAAAGGAAGAATGAATTCTACATGCACTTCTTAAAAAGATTTTAATAGTTCTGATCCCAAGAATGTTGACTATGACCATTGGATTAAAGATCATTAATTCATGTGCTTATGAAAATGGCAAAAGAAGATGTGGGGCATAGCAGAGGGAAATTGGGCCTCTTGACGTATTTGGTAAATGCCATGAACACTAAGTCTTCCTTCTTGGGGTCACCCAGTGTAGGAGCTAGGGTCTGCTGTGGACTTCCTGTTCAGAGTCCATATTTTTAGCAAGCACCCATGAGATCTGTATGCAAATGATGTTGGAGGAGCTACTCCAATGGAGTGCATGATAAATATTGACCATATTCCAATTTCTTCTCACAAAGGAACTGATAGTAGACCTTACCTATTGTGACTAAAGCTGTGATCTCAATGGGAGTCTATTCTAAATTTTCCTTGGCATCTCTGCTGCACTTGAAGTCTTTTCTGAACTGGAATTCTTCAGGGTTATAATACTAGACTATAGTCTGGCTTTGTGCATGCTCTTCAATGACAGATTTTGTGAGCCAAATCTCCTCTCAATAAGGATGGGCACATGGCAAAGCAATGAGGTCCAAGGTGAAGCCAGCAGACTGTGTACCAGTCTGCATATTGTGTGTGACAGGCTGCCTAAGGCAAGGAACTTAGTAGGATGTGCAAATGAGATAAGGCAGTTCCACAATGATGCCTGAATTAGTCGGCGTGCTCTTAATTTTAGCTGTTATTTTTCTCTAGGTAAAATGTTTTTCAATGGAGGAGGAAATACAGTGATTAGTATTTGTGCACAAATTTGTTACTTCCTTGTTCCTAAAGACTTGGAGCAGCATAGAGATTTAACACAGGGCGTCTCTGCTTGCTACAGTGTGATCCAGCAGAGTCATTAGTATGCAGAGCAGATCTTTATATTGGAGCACAAGTAAATTATTCCTGAGGATCAGTGACTTTGTAAACTCTTTAACATCTGTTACATTCACTGCTACATTCCCACAATCCAATATGGAGATGGCCTTCAGCGTCTGTTGGACAAACGAACTGCCTCACTCCGCGCTTGGGTTGGTGTTCCAACCTGGGCTTCCTGAAAGTTTGGGTGATTTCATGTAAGAGTCTTTAGCAGAAATGAGCAACAGGGAGCAATCACTCAGAGGTTAGAAACAGTGGGGATGGTTTCTAAGACATGTATGATTACCCCAGAGCTTTAAGCAGCAATAGAAATTCTAGATAAGAAGTGCAATAGGCACAAAATCTAGGCAATAGCAATAGGAGATGCAAGGGATGAGCATGGCGTGTGTCAGGCCACGGAGTCATGCACAGAAGGACATTGGAAGAAAAGTGGCGGGAGTGGGGGGAGGATTAGAGATGGGCCAGATTCTTATTTTAGCATCTGCCTTCTAAAGCTAATGTGCCTCCAATTTTCTCTCTCCCATTAAATAACAACCAAAATGAAAGCAGTACTAAAGTCCTCATCTGTACATTTCTTATACACACACAATTAAATATTTCAATGAAGGTAGAAAATTGTGATAATTATAAAAGCTTCAAGAGTAAGATCTTATATGCCAGCTGACATATTTTCTACTGTATGAAACATAGATAATTACTAGTAAATATTAAACATTAAAGAAGTCAAGTTGAACATACAGAAGATCAAAGCAGGTGCAATTTAGAAAGAACAAAGTGTTTGGAGCATAAATAGCACAAGCACAGATCAACTACAGTCTTTACTGCGTATTATATTTGCTCAGAAAAGATTCTATTTCTCTTCTTTCACACCAATGAGCTCCTTGATCCGTTATTTATTTATTTATTTATTTATTTTGTGGAACTTGGGATCGAACTCGGGACCTTGCACTTGCCAGTCAGGCACTTGTGACCCTAAGTTATCTCCTCAGCCCTTGTTGATCCATTTTAAGATGTTGCTGTAATACTAAGGAAAGGGGATAACTGATGTGATTGAATTTTTTAGACTCAAATTTTAGAGAAAGGTTAAGGTAGCAATGAAGCTGCCCATTAAAAATAGCATCTACCAACTGTCAGGAAATAATATTAATGCCAAAAGATGAAGCAATTTAGGTTGTTTTTCTCCTTTCTCAACATTCCTGGAAATAAATACTTCCCTTGTATGCAACAAGGGTAGCCAGATTTTTTACTGCAACTAAAACAAAATCATTTTTCTAATAGTCAGGTGAAACATGAAAGCCATTAAATAGGGATGACCTCCAAGTTTGACTTAAGGAAATTTTTCTTCTAATTAATAGACTTCAGTGAAAAAAATTACTTGGTACATTACATTAGTTAATGGCCTTTAAAAGCATAATGTTTAAGTGGAATTGTGCCTGTCAGAGAAAAATAGCAGCACATAAAATGAAGCTGATTTTTTTTTTCATAGAACATAGACATAATCCAATGTTGAGTCAGATTTATCAAGATTAGTAAGTGTGGATATAAAACATTGATTCATCAAAGGAATTGGATCGGTCCTGTAGAGGACACTTTCCCCTCTGACTCACACTCTTCGAGCAGGGCTCCCTGGTTGCCTTTCTAAAATTCAACATCAACATTGTCATTTTCCTTCTTATACTAGGTAGCGCTTTCCTAATTTTGCAGACAATGCCCCAGTTCTTCAGTACAGCTGGAAATGCAGGTCCGTGTTGTGCCCTATTAGCTAACTTTGTCAAACTGTTGTGCCTGCAGCTTTACTGATCCACCCACATCTGTGACAACCACCAGTATCTCTATATACTTGACATCGCTGCCTCTGGCTAGGATTTGTGCAGTCTGGAAAGAGCATGCACCCCTAACGTCCTGCAAGTGAGCCTTTGAGTTGTGGAAGCTCAGCCCACCCACCCATAGCACTGTTGAGTGTGTCCCTAAGTTGGCATTCTCTTGTTTGCAGGTATTAAGAGAAATATAGTCTATGCAAATAATTTAGCCTAGTCTGTGAAAATAGCAGATAACTAATTTATCATTGTACAATATGTTATAATTATCCTGTACTGAGAAAGAGCATAATGTTGTGCTTAAACAAGTAAAAGCTGGAGTCAGACAGTTCACCTCTACTACCTACTTGTCTCATGAGCCTGGGCAAGTGATCAGCTCCCTCTACATCAAGTTCTTCACCTGGAAAATACACACTATCATAGATCCTACATTACTGGTATTTTTGAAAGTCAAATGAGTTAACACACACACAAAAAAATCTAGTACCTACCACATAGTAAGTACTCAATGTTAAGTATGATAATGCTGCTGATGAGTTTTTAAAAATATTTTATGGAAAACTTCAAGATTATACAAAATTAGATACAATAGTATGAATGCCCATGTAGTGCATACCCAGCCTAGTAATTATAAAAATTGTGGCATTATTATTATTTGACTTTACTCCTTTTTATCTCCTTGTTTTTACTACTTTACAGAAAATTCTAGATCTCATTATCAGTTCAGCTTTAAATACTTCAATAAAATAAAAATAATAACTTTAAAAATTAAATAACACACACACACACATATATATATATATATATATATTCATTGAATTTATTTTCTTTTTGTCTTTCTTCCTGGGTTCTAAATTTTATTAAATAATAATTGTGCTTAATTCATCTAAACTTCTAGCTCTCAAGGTAGGCTATGACAAGAATATAATAACAATATACTTTTAAAAGACAGAAAAGAGAGGGAGGATAAATAGGAGAGGAAACAGAAAAGAGCTCAAAGGAGAACAGTTGAAATTAAAGAAACACAATGTACTATGACTGTAAGACTACAAGACAGTTGATAGAAGAAAACAAGTGGCATTAAAATAAATATAACATAGTAAAACGCGTCTGAGGGGAGGGAAGGCTTAAGCACTGGGACCATAAAGCGGAAACTTGCAGAATTGCACTTCACAGGGATCCTAGGTAGTGAGTTCATGGCTGGAGCCAGGTAGGGAAGAAAATATCAGAAATAAATGAGTGTGCTTTGCCATGTCACAGCTGTGCTGGTGCGTTTATTTTGACATCTCTGTTCTCCCCTCAATAATATATGGTAGTATTGATCATGATGTGTCAAGCTCAATGACATCTAAGTGACTGCTGCTCCGCATGCCGGTTCATCTATGAAGTGAAGAAGACAGAGAATTGGCATTTAAAGTAGTGCCTCTGTCACAGATTTGTGAAAGGCAGTTATATAGCATCTCCAAAATAATGGATGCCATGTAGTAGAATGTGGGTATTGCCCAACTGACAATTTTAAATGCTTTTTGGCTGTATTTCATTTTCACCTTTATTAAATGTGATTTCAAGGAGGAAAAAAAAAGATGTCTACACTACGAAAAGGTTTTTCAAAACTTTCAAGACAATTGAGACAATCTTAAAAACTCATACTTGGTACTCACTGCATAGCTATAAGAAACATGATGACTTGGTATAAAATGACTTTATAATGACTGAAATAGCAAAGCAAATTTTTGAAAAAACCCCACACAAATTACCACTGTTATGAATGTGTATCTCATATATCACATTGAGGCAAATAGCACTGCCAATATTTGGTATTTTTGACCTGAGAAATGGTCACAAGATAAAGATCTACATCAGTATGTTTTCCCTTCCTCTAGATAATGATGTTCTCACTTTTCCCAGAGGATACTGGGGATTAGAGAGACTGGGTGATGCGTAAGCCACAGGGCTATGAAGCAACGGCAGGCATTGTGGACCTGAGTTGCCAGGGACATGTTATGAGCTGTAAGTTCTGCATCCCTTATGGATTCCCTGCTCATGTGAATAATACAATATGCAGGAAATATTTCCTTTAATAAATAAAGGATTCAGAGATAGGTAATAAATATTTAAAATAGACTAATGATGAAGCAAAGTCTTACACTGTATCTGCTGCTTAAGTGGAAGATAAGCATTGAGGCTGTGTGTCATGAAATCAGAGAGCATCTCTCATATAACAGCGAGCTGGTTGCTATCTGGAGCTTTGCGTGGTCCTTTTGTACTTCTCCCGCTCCCTAAATTCTCAAAACTTAGGAGTGTGTTGATGTACAAAAGGAATTGATTTGCTTGAGTAATTTATGCAAAGGTGAGGGATAGAAGATATTACATATTCAGAGAGAGAGAGAAAGAGAGAGAGAGAGAGAGAGAGAGAGTAATTTTGGAGAAATGGAAATAAAGACTGAAGGAAGACAGGGTACCCTGGAAGAAATGCCCCAGGCTGGCAGAGGAGAGCTGAGCTCATGACCTATTTTTCTGTAATTGCTGGGAACCTTGGATGAATACCTTACCCTTCCTGGGCTTCAGATTCCTCTGTGTAAAATGAGATGACTGAACTAGAAGCTCTCCAAGGTTCTTATAATTTATTGATCTCATGCAATTAGACCATTAATGCTCTTTTAAATGGATATTTTTCCAAATAGCAAGATGGAAGAAATAAAATCATAAAAATTAGTAGTAGCATGTAATGTGAGCTTTTTTTATATTTGAGTATAACTTACTTATAGAAGTGTGAGTGTAGACGAGTTATAGTTCAATCAGTATTGGGCTATAATTTGAAAAATCAATAGCTAGAAATTGGTAAGCAATACACATTGTCTGATAATTAGATACAACTCACTACTCTGAGTATAAAGCATTATTATTAACCACTTCAGCTTCATGATAAATGTACATAATGTGATTCATTCAGATCTAGAAGATAATTCCCAAGATTTAGAATTTTTCTTGTTTGCTTTTACATTTGTGCAATTATGTTTTAGGATTGTTTGGATGCTAGAGCTGCAACTGGACTTTCAACGTCTTTGAGAAAAGCAAGTAACAGGATAATCGTAGGTTTCCTCCTATTTGCTTTTGTCGGTCAAGACTCTAATGAGCTCACTAATCCATTTAGAAGACTCAGAGTCAACGTCAAGAATATCGGTGATAAGACACGATACAAGAACAGGACACAAGGTGGTTCCATCCTGTCTTTCTACTTTCACTATCTCTCCTGCTGAGATCTAAGGGCACGTGTTACATACAGAAAAGTGTGGCCATCGAAAGAAAATTCAGGAGCCTTTTGACATGTGGCAGACTACCAAGGCAGGCAGCTCAGATGAAGTATCTCTGACATATTGGACAACATTTCTAATGATCAGTTTCCTGCTATCATTTGAAGTTATGCCAGAATAGTCTCAGATACATGGTGCAAACCTAGGAATGCCGCATATACAAAATATTTTCAGTAAAATATACTCTGTTTATGTAGACAAGCATATCCTTTTTTAAATCTTGTAATTATACAACTCCAACTCTATACATTTTACACGGTTCCCCCAGCCTTGAAGAGGGTTTTCCATATGAAGATAAAAATTTAAAAATAAAATTAATCAATCAGAAGATGTCCTTACTTTTCTTAATATTTATGGAGTATATGACAGCATTTTTATTCAGGATGTATCCATTAAAGATGATAGACTTGACTTGTAATTATACTTAAAGAAACCAAGAGGATGTATTCTCAAGCAGATTTCACTATTTACAAAGATCCATGAAGTTTATTATGTGCCAGTCCCAGAGATATGAATGGCAGTCAGTCCTTAAGAGCTTATCGGCAGCTGGAAAACGTAGACATGAAATGACAAAATCAATCAGGGGGTAGTGAGCGCCATAAATGATACATAAACAGAAAAATAATGAGGGCATGAAGGGCAGACTTTATTGCTTCCCAGAAGGTAAGGAAGATATCCCTGAAGTGAGCACCTAGGCTCAGAATGAAAAATACCAGGACATTTCCAGAGGAACAGGGCATTCCGGATGGAAGAGAGATAGAAGCGTACCTTAAGGAGCTGTGCGGAGCGCCCAGGAGCTGGTTGCTGCACCAGCGGACCTCTGCTGTCATGGTGAAGGTGACTCAGGTGGGATCAGGAACACCCACCAGTGAGCTATGATGACGATGCCTCTATCACATCTGGGAGGCTGGGCAGGCGGATCGCTCCTCCCTTGGGGACCAGGCCCTTCCATCCTAAAGCTGCAGTTATTTCACTGCTCTTTAAATTTGTTTTCCCAGTTATTGGAGCCCATCGTAACATTGTTCTTGGATTTCAGCTTTCTTTGATTTACCTGTTGTAGATAGCTCACCTACTTTCACTCAATTCGACGTTTGATTTATGACTTACAAGCCTTTTCAAGTCCCGAGTAGCAATGTTTTGTTATTTTTATTTATTTTAATGTTTTTTATTTTTGCGGTACTGGGTATTGAACTCAGGACCTTGCCAGGCAGGTGCTTAGCTGTTATCTATCTCCCCAGCCCATTTGTCAGTTTTTATGCTGCGCTTAGGCTTCCACCGTATTTTCCTTGTTTGTTCCTTTCTCCTAAGGTTTGAGCCAATGTCCAAGCTTCAGCTGTTTAGGCTTAGCTCACTATCACCTAAGAGCCACTAACTTTTGTTCTGATGAGCTGCACAAAAGTTGTCACACTTAACCGTCATTACAGCCTTGTGGAGGAATTATTCATGTCCCTAAGGAACAAAGAAGGACACTGAGCCACATTTCAAAAGTCACTTGCCTGCAGTCACAGTATTCAAAGGTGTGAGGCCCAGGAATGTCACAGAGCCTGGATTTCAGCTTATATCAAGCTGGCTTCTCTCTAGTTTGATCTCTGTTCCTTTATAGTACCTGTATCTTATATCTCATTAAACAGAGACTTATCCAATTTATACAATATAAAAACATTTTCCAGAAAAAAAAAATTTCACACTGTGTATGGCATTAACCACTATTTTGCTCATGGATTTAAAATGCTAAATGTATTCTAAAATACATTTTCATGCCTCCTTGATTCTACTTCATTGTTAAGTTTGTTCATTCTTTCACTAACACACATTATTCTATTTACTTTTTTATAGCATTAATTTCTTTTTTTTTTTTTTTTTTTTTTTTTTGGCCAGCTCAGCCTGCCCTGGGGACAGCATAACATGTGGTGCCAGGGTTTGAACCTTGGTCCCTATAGCGACCTAAGCTTGCCTAAGGAGGTGCTTTAGATCGCTGAACTATCTCGCCAGCCATGTAGCATTAATGTTAATGTTATGATACTCTTTTTTTTTTTAAATCTATCTATATCTGTAACTGTATCTATATCTACATCTTATCTGTATCTATATCTATATCTTTATTATGAAAGAGGGCAAAATAGCAGGTATAATGGTGCATGTCTGTAATCTTAGCACTTGGGAGGCTGAAGCAAGTGGATTGCTATGAGTTCAGAGTCAGCCTGAATTACACAGAGCAACCCTGTCTCAAAAAGATAAAAGAAAGAAAAACAAAAGGAAGGAAGGAAAAAAGAAAAAAGAAGGGAAGAAAGAAAGAAAGAAAGAAAGAAAGAAAGAAAGAAAGATAGAAAAGAAATTTTTGTGGGCTTCTTTGTTTATTTGATTATCTGCTTGTTTGTGTTAGGAATTGGACTCAGGGCCTTGTACCTGCCAGGCAGGTGCTGTGCTGCTGAGGTACATCCCTCGTGGGCTTTTGTTTCACTGGTTCTCTGTGCAAGGTTCCCACTTTCACAGCCACCTCATGGTCTAAGGCAGATGCTGGAACCATAGCATTTCTCCTCATCTTAAAGCCAGCAGGAAGAGAAAAGGGTTACAGAAAGCAAGGCTCCTTTCCTCTAGAAACTCTTTCTAAAAGGTTCACTATTTTTTTTTTTTCATGCACCAGTTGTTACCAGAGTCCGTTACCAGAGACCTGAGCCTCGGGGTGGTATCAGATCTTGTCACCTGTCACCTCTGGAATCTATTAAACAATGACAGAAATGGCAGCAAAGCAAGAGGGAATTTATTTTCAGTGTAACCCAACAGGAAAGATAGCTAGTCTAGAAAAACTGTCTTCTTTGTACTGGCAACAGCCTTAGAATTTTATTCAACACATGGAAGAACGAAAGTAGAGTCAAAAGGTTGCATATGCATAGCAATTGTGGTCAGGTTGTGGGCCTCAGAGTTGACAAGAACATGTATGTGTGTGGCCAGTTTCTGGGGTCTGTTGGGGCCAGGGCTTGCATGGTTGGAGAGACAGTCTCCATTCCCTCCCATAGAATGAAGCTGAGAAAGAAAGAAAGACAGACAGAGAGAGAGAGAGAGAGAGAGAGAGAGAGAGAGAGAGAGAGAGAGAGAGAGAGAGAGGGAGGTTAGAAGGACAAAACTGGGACAGACCAACATCAACTAGGTGTTTCTTTAAATCCCCAATTGTCAAGGAAGCTCTGTTGTGTGGTGCCTAGGACCACATCACAGAAACAAATCCAGCTTCAAGGAAGGCAAGTCAACACAATTTTATTGTCGACAGTCTTGAACACACTAAAGATTAAAAAATTATTGTAAACTGAACATTGAGAACAGTGAGGAGTATCTGTCACCTTCTGGACAGGGCAGTGTTTTCTGAATCTTGTCCATCCCATAGGTTCTCTTGAATGTGCACCATTATATAAGCATTTAGCTAAGAGCTGAGATAAAAACGATGAGAACAACACATATGATCCCTGAGCTCACAGTTTAGACCAGTAAGTGAGGCAGGTGTTAGCAAAATAATAACACATATTAGTATGTCAGTACAAGCTGAATGACTATTATGAGAGAAGATACCAAATTCTAGGGAAAGATTTTATAGGACTTGGCCACGTCAGGGAGGGTGATCGTGATCTAGGGGAATTTTCCTGAGGTGTGGATACGTGTCCTCATACCTAAAGGATGAATGAGTCAGCCATTCAGAGGAGCGGCTGGAGCAGGCATATCACTTAGAGAAAAGTACAGGCACAAGTCCAGAAATGGGAAGGATGCTGTTGCAGTTAGGAAACTGGAACTAGAGGGCACAGATGAAAAGTGGAGTTGTAGAAGATTCCTATGTATTCAGGTTGTACCAACGGATAGGTAGTGGCCTGTTTTATAACACAGAAGCTTACCAAATAAAGATGAGAGTTAGGGCAAAGTGTTGATATTTTAGTTGGGGTTCAAAAGCCTTAAGAGTGAAGTGTCCTTCCAATAGGACGTAATTCATGTATGCAGCTAAACATAGAGGTCTGGAGATCAGCGGAACCGGCAGGACTAGAGATACAGAGTGGGGTGCTTGTTGTGCACATTTGCTAACTACGCCACCATCCTCTAGAGCAATAGTAGAAATAGTTGAGAAAAGATGAGAATCTAAACTTAGCTATAAAAGAGAGCAGATGGTAGGAAAGGAAAGTGAGAGGGCAGCTAGGAGGGCGAGTGCCACATCAGAAAGTTTAGCAGAGTAGAAGGCAAGGGACAAGCATTCAGGAACACCGGAGGCCAGTTCTACATGGAAGTCAAGGAAGAGGAGAGCTGAGAGAAGAACTTCAGATTACAAAGGGGTTCTGACTTGTTACTACATGAAGAGGCTGTGGCTAATACTTTCCATGATAATGGGAGTAGTGGGCTGTGTGTGTGTGCGTGTGTGTGTGTGATTACTCATTAGTATTTAGACCATTCTGAAGATGTTAGTCAAAGGATATAAAATTTTAGTTAGACAACAGAATTAAGTTGAAGAGCTCTATTATACATCATGGTGACTGTGGTTAGTAACAAAGATATTGTATATTTGATGTGTTATGGTCCTCCATACAGAGAAACATAATCATATGATAGAGCTATAGATAAGTAGATAGCTAGAAGGGAAAGAAAGAAAGAAAGAAAGAAAGAAAGAAAGAAAGAAAGAAAGAAAGAAAGAAAGAAAGAAAGAAAGAAAGAAAGAAAGAAAAAAGAAAGAAAGAAAGAAAAAAGAAAGAAAGAAAGAAAAAAGAAAGAAAGATTTATTAGCAGAATTTCCTCACAAGATTACAGAGGCTTAGGAATCCCACTGCCAGACATTTACTAATTGAAGCTTCTGACTTGTTCAGCTCATTCTCCCTCAAGCTCAGAACCTGGAAAGATAGTGGCCAAATTTTCATTGTAAGACCAAAGTCCTGAGAATACATGGCACACTGCACTAGGAGTACAAAGCCCATAAAACTCTGGATTCTTATTCTCAAAGGGTGAAGAAGAGGAGTGTTCCACTTTGGTGTTTGTCTTAGTTACTTTTTACTCATTGCTGAGACAAATACCCAACACTCAAAATGAAGGAAGGAAAGGCTTATTTAGCTCACAGTTGATGGAGGTTTCAGTCCATATTCAGCTGACCCAAGGCTGAGAGGAACAGAGCAGAGAGAATCCAGTTCATGGCAGTGGAACAGCAACAAAATGGTGGCAGAGTCAGCCAACCAAACAGGGCAGCAGAGAGCACCAGCTCAAGTCTGTCTCTGTCTCTCTTTATACTACATTCAGGCTCTTCACCTCAGCCTCCACCTTAGGCTACACCCATAATCCCAGAAGTACTTAGAGCCATAATCCCATCAGTACTAAAACCCATAATCCCAGGGATCATGGAACAAGTCTCAAACTCTAGAAGTCCCCACCCCCTGACTCATGAGGCTTTGGGGGGACAACTAGACATAAACCATAACAGTGTTCCTCAGTACTTGTCTCTTGGCTTCTATTTCACTAAATACCTATCCCCAAAATAAGTATGTAAGATAACAGATTTTAAATTACATAATTTATCCATTCTGAAGTGCTTCCACGTGCCAAAATATGTTATATAATATGAATTTATAAAGTGTTGATTTTCAATTAAAAATAAGTTAATGAATTGATTAAAATATTTGAACTATTCTCAAACTGAATGTTTTGGTGAAGACAGAAATCATGCCTGGAATGCTTGTCATTCTGGTCTTCTAGCTGTGTACTGCTTCTATTGTAATTTCAATTATTGCTATTTTCTCTCTCAAGTAAATGTTTGATTTAAAAGAAAACAAAGAAGGGTAATTAAAGAGAAAATGAAATAAGGAAAAATGCCATAAGGTTGACCTGCTAAAATTTTATACATGCTTAGATTTCTAAATTTCTGTGTAAAGAAAGTGTACCAGTTTTTAAATCACATTCTATAGGGATTTATTAGACTGTCAATGATTGATGGAAAATACCAGTTCCAAGTTAAGTCTAAGGCATTTAATATTTAGAAAGACAGTGATGATAAGCTCAAGTACCCATTTTATAGAGTAATAGTATCACTAAGCTTCTCTTCTGGAGGGTTAAGAACCTAAGTTTGCAGACCAAAAATTAGAGAGAAAGGAGAGCTACAAGATTAGCTAATATTTTGTCCCTAGCCCTTCAAGGTCATTGAGGACTTAGGACATAAGAGAAGCTGCACTGTAACATCATATAATCTAGTGGTTTCCCAAATTTTCTGTTCAGGGAGATTTTGGGGTCACAGAGGAAAGGGATTGATGATTTATATAGTGTGCCTAAGGAGAGTCACCCAGAGAGAAAACATTCTCTCAGACTTTCACAGAGAGCAAACTAGTTAAGTAATAACCATGACTCATCTAGATGGCTAACACTGACAGAAGTTCTACAAAATTCTGTACATGATTTCAAGGTAAATCCTGAGGGGATTTGACTGACCTTGTCATATATGAAAATTACATGTTTTGTTATATAGGTCTTGCTTTAACTTGGACTTAACCATCCAGGAGAAAAGTTTAACCACAAGGTATAGAAAGTAAAGGCAGATTAGTATGCTGAGCTGTAAAAGGCTCAGGTCAACAGCTTCCAACATTGCCAGTTCTGCTGATAACCCACTACTATTATGGAATATTGGACTATGCTCACAACTACTTTCTCTTAGCTCTATGAGAAGAAATATTTGTATCAGTAGTGTTTAGAAAAGTTATCATGTCTGCCTCTTGGTACCCTGAACAACTACTATGAAGACAACAATGCTCATTGTAGCAATTATTGTGGCTGTCCTACTAACGTATTTGGAAGCTATCTCAATGTTATTTCTTATTAAAAGTAATAAAAAAGAATTTCAGTTAAACATATGGAAACAGTAAATCTGTTATTTCCTTAAAACTATGCTCAATATTTTGATATTTACCTCAATTTAAAAACAGTGTGATCACTTCATGAATTTCTAGTCATTTGGGATGCAGAAGTTATTGTTTCTAGTGCTAGGGCAAAGGAGGCCTAAGTGACCCGGGAATGCCTAGTTGGTTTTGGTCTTGACTGATTTTCCTAAAAAGGGCGTGGGGGAATTGTAGCCCGCTGTGACCTTACCTGTTTTCCTTGAGGAAATGAAACTGGGCTTAAGAGAGAAAAGTATCAGTACCAACCCCCTTCATTTAAGAAAGGTGCAATTAGCTATTTCAGTTGCTTTTAAAAGAATTTGCCTTCAAACTTCATATGTTTTGATAAACCAAGCTAGGTAATCATTTTCATCTTCTCAAAGTACTGCCATTTAATTTTTGTCTCATCAGTTTTCAGATGTGTCACAAGAAGTGGTGATGTTAAATTATTTAATGGGTAAGCACCCACATGGTCAAATTAAGATAAATGTTCTTATTTTAAAAGACAAATTGTAATTTAAGGACTCTAATAGCAGTTATAATTCAATGGAATGACTCATTTATGAATCTAATTATCAAAGCAAATGAAAACACAACAAGAAGCTTATGATTTTTCTATATTGTTACAAATTTAGATCATTCCAAGGTGATTATTTCTCTTACGTTTGACCTTTGTTGGCATTAGAATAATTTTGTGCAAGGTTTTTGAATCTTAATGAAAATAATAGTTTGGTGTTAAAAACTATTTATTACTCTCATTTAATCATTTTAACAATACTTTCTCAGCCTAGAGTTAAGTTTCAAAATTCTTGAATGTCTCCTGTCCTCTTGCTGTCCTTAGGTTGCTTCTAATAATTAAATTATTTACTAACACCTGTATCTCAGGTATTTTTCCTCCAGTATGCTTATAAACTGAGCCCTTGAGAATGTGTAATCCAGTGAAATGTCCTTTGCAGAATCATTTGTTGAATTTCTAGTGCACAGTCTACCAAATAATTCCTTAGCCCCATGATACTTCTAGCATTTTTGAAGCCATTGCTTTATTATTTGAAAGCAAATGTAAGCCAAGATGAAATTTCTGAGGTTCAAATGTGCTAGATTTTTATGTCATATAAAATATAAAACTACATTTAGGCCTCTACTCAGCACTTTTATTTTGATCCATAAGAATACACAGTAAATTCGTTTTAGTGGCATTCCTCTATAATAAGTCTCAAGAAGCTGATGGTAAATAGGTATTTTATGTGCTCTCAGAATGAGCAATGAAGCAGTAAAGATGCTACTTCCTGCAAGGAAAAAATTGAATACCTTTTCCAGAAATCTGAAAATCCATTTCATCACCAAACATTACTCACAGATGACATAAAAATATTATACATACACAGGACATTTTCTTATGTAACTTTTATGCTATAATGTTTAACTTTTGTGTAGTTGAGGGCTTTTTTTAAATAGACTCTTACTATGTAATTCAGACTGGCCTTGAACACACCATGTGTTCAGGCTGGCCTCATGATGGTCCTCCTGCATTAACCTCCTGATACCTGGGATCGCAAGTGTTCACCAACATGCCCACTTTTATCCCACTTAATATAACACAGACTTAAACATCACACAATTCAAAACAGTCTTCTTGACAAGCTGGCCAAATGGAGTTGATTGTTTTTGACAATTATTATCATTTTGGTGAAGTGAATGTTTGTGGAAGGTTTTGGAACTTAAAAGAACTAGTGTGTGTGCAAAGACCCAGTTACAGAAAAGTCCATTGTGTCACAGTCATAGAAATGGAAATATAAAACAACCTAAACACAAATGCAAATTTGATTAGATAAAGTATAGTAGGCCCATAAGAATTTGGTTCTTTTGAGACACAGACACAGACAATGTCAAGGTAATAGACATAGCTGCCCAGAAGCATGAGAGGCTCTGCCATAGGGCATAGCTTTGGCTTTTACCCTTACCCTCTTAAAGTGGGTCTGTTGGCATAATTCCTGTGGACACCAGTACTCCCTGATTCTTCTAACTTAACTAGCACAATTAATGGTTAAGACTACTTAGTTACTATCATAGAGCATCCTCTGTTATCTTAATGAAAGCAGGAGGCTGTGATAGGTTATCTGTCTTTCTCATCAGAGGGATTTTGGAGATTTTAATTATAAAATGCAGGAAAGACTTTGAAAATGTATGTGAAATCATTCATTCACATACCAGCTCAAATTTTGTGATTTTTACATTAATTGGGAGAGTTTCATAAAACTTGAATACTGCTCCACTCTCCCACAGCAGGGACAAAATTCCTGACATCAGCAGTCGGAAGGAGAAAAAGTTTATTCTTGCTCCCAGGTTCACAGGTTTTGGTCCACATGGCTTGGTCCAAGTGGAAACACCATGGCCAAAGGACATGGCGGAGCAGAGCTGCCCACCTTTTGTTGGCCAGGAAGCAGAACACAATGTGGGAGTTTACTAAAAAGAGAGGACTCGGAACCAGCTGTAATCACTGAAGTCACAGCCTTGCAACCCACCCCAGTGCCCCAAAAATGTTCTTTATTCATTCATGTATCTCTCAAGCCAATCAGCTTGACAGCACAACTCAATTTTCATTTATTTTGAAAACTAAAGGAAAGCAAAACGATAAACATCTTGGTGTAACGGAATTGACACCACACATCAGTCAAGAAAGCTATGCGTGGTTAGCATTTTGTCATATTTTTTTAAAAAATGAATTTATTAATGTCAGTGCTGATGATGCTTTGCACTGAACAAAATACAAATCTGTTGTCCTGTTAGCATTTGGCTAAGCTTAGCTTTAGATTTTAGCAAGTGAATTAGCACTGTTTCTCCTTTTCTTTTAAGAAGCAGTCTCTCTAAAGCTTCTCTGCCTTTGTGTATGATTCTGTTTGCTCATGATTTCCACTCTGTATTGTCATTGTTTATTCTCTTTATGGTTTCAAAACACCTGGCAAGGTTTGGCTTATTGTGACTAGTTTTCAAAGGTAATAAGAAATAATCAAATACTAATGAGAAAGATGGCCTTATACCATGGCTTGTTTCTGAGTCATATTTTTAAAGCTACTTTTGGTACAGGACCCAGGCTTTTACTTCCCAATCCATTGTGAGTTAATCTTTCATAAAAATATATTTAAGAAAAATTTAAATTTAATAGGAAGATATACAAAAAAAGTACTGATTTCTTTATTACCATGAAAGCAAAGAACTGTAAAAAGTGGCACAAAAGTTTGTTGAATCCTGTTCCCCACTGCAGTAGGAGTTGAAGGTGGAGACGTGGGGAGGTGATTATAAGGTGATTCATGAGTTAGCAGTGCTCATAAATAAGGCCCATGTTCTTATAAAAGAGCCCCAGCAGAAACCCCTATCTTCTTCCATCGTGTGAAGACACATGGAGATAGACATCTGTGAGCTAGGAAATAGGAACTCGCCAGACACGCAATCTGATGATGTTTTGATCTTTGAGTTCTCGGCCTGCAGAAGTGTGAAAAATAAATTTTTGTTCTCTTTAAGCATTCATTCTGTGGTGTTTTGTTATAGCAGTCTGATCAGATGACAGGAGATGATGATTAACCAAGTATCCAGTCTGGCCTTACCCTGCAGACCACTCTTTGAATTGCAGTGCTATGGTCTGAATGTCCCTTTCGATACCCACCAAAGCTTGATTGTCATTGTGACCACATAGAGAGAAGGAATGGGTGACAGGCAGTTAGCTCCTAAGGATTGTGCCTTCATGAACCAATTAATGCTGTTATGGAAGGAGAAGCTTGGGAAATGGGTTCCTGATAAGAAGGATGTAGTTGGCCCCATTTCCTCGGGGTGTCTGAAATGTGCTTCCTTGTCACTCTACCACGCTGAGACACAGCCAGGAGGCCCCATCAAATACAGCCCCTCAATCTCGGGTTTCCCAGAAATATGAGCCATGTAAACATCTATTATGTATAATTTATGGAATCTGTGGTAATTTGCACAGCAGAAAATGAACTAAGATGATTGCTAAGGAAAATAGGCTTGCTTATTTCACTATGGGCCCTGATTGACAGATACTATATATTTCAAACACTCAAAAGGTTGAATGCTGAAGAATTATGCAAAATGAATAGAAGCCAAAAATTCTTACAGGGATTTTTCTCTATATATTAATTAAGAAAAGCATGTTAGAAGACAAAATGATCCCATATTTGTTAAGGAACAACAGTATGTTGAAAGAGCCTGAAAGTGTAACTGAGATTACATCTTGCTAATGGGATTAGGAAGATGTTTTTTCCCTTTGTTGTTAATATTTTATTACCTATACATCCTGATTTTCTGCAGTGGTCACATTTTCATTAGCGTATTAGGACTCATTGATATGGATTCTTATTCCCTAATTGATTTTACAGTCAGTATTTTTCAGGGGGTTCTGTTACTGTATCACTTTGAGCCTCAGTATGTGACTAGGTTGTCATTTCTTAAAGTAAAGCACAGTAAAGCCAACGAGGCAGCATTTGTTGTATGAGGATTAGAGACCTAGAATTATTTGGCTTTTATATTCAAAGCATTTAATTTCAAAGATGTATGTGTTTTACTAATGCCATGAATTTTATTTGATAAAATAATATAAAATGGTATTATAGCTAAGAAAGATGAGCTGTTCCCTTTTGAACTAAGAAGCAGTCACATACCCATAGCAGAAGGGTAGTCCTTGCTTTTCTCTAGTTTAAAAAATATACTTTCATGTCTCCAGTTAGAGAAGGAAAAAAAATATGTCGCTAAGACAAACCAGCATGAATGGCTATGTGCTTGTTACTGAAAATTTCTGCTTGATCTTGTATTGTAAATTATTTTCAAAAAATTAATCCTTATCTCCCTAAGCCAGGCCTTTCATTTGTCTGGAACAAGACTCAGCCAAATAGCAAAATAGGAGGATAGAAACAGTTCAAAGGAAGCACATTAGCCAAGTCTAAATGAGATGGATCTGTGCCCTTTGGGATGGAAAGCACTAATGAAATTATTATTTGTAAAATATTATTTGTAGCATATTAATAAAAAGCTAAATATGTAAGTTTCTTAAACAGTGTGCTGGAACTCTAACACCTCCTTAAGATGGAATCGATCCATTTATTTATTTATTTATTTATTTATTTAAATTTATTTGTATTATTATTTTATGGAATCAATCCATTTAGAACAGTTTTTCAGTTTGAAAAGGGATACTTAATCTCAGACATGGAGGTTTTATATATACGATGATATATTTTATGATATTTGAAGCTTATATTCTGCTAATATACTCACTCTCTAAAATTAAAAGCTCAGCCAGGCGTGGTGGCGCACGCCTGTAATCCCAGCACTCGGGAGGCTGAGGCAGGAGGATTGGTGCGAGTTCGAGACCAGCCTGAGCTACAAAAGTGAGCTCAGGACCAGCCTCAACTGCATAGCGAGACCCTGTCTCAAAAAAAGACAAAAAAAAAAAAAAAAAAAAAAAACTCAGTAAGAACAGGCCATGCTGCCTGTTATTTTTAATCACTAGTAAAAGAGAAAACACATCCAGAAAGTAACCTGCTAAAAGCCCACATGCCTTATGTTGGGGATCATTGCCATATAAGGAGCTCACCCACCTTCCAGTGACTTCTTTGGTATTTAGCCTCCGGATACCGGAGTCAGCATATGAATCATGAAATCCTTGTCAGAAAGCTCCCTGCAAAGAAAGGGTTCAAAGTGGAGAACGGGCCCTATCTATGAGCTGAACACTGGGTCTTACTGTACACATATGTAATGAATGCAAAACATAAACAACTGGACATGATTTTGTCTCTCTATATACCAGGGGAGAAACGAGGTAAAGAGTATAAATTTCATAAAAGGATTAATATCCATCTCCAAAACTGTGCTAAAGTAAATCTGGAAAGCCGGGCATGGTGGCCCACGCCTGTAATCCCACACTCCGGAGGCTGAGGCAGGAGGATCAGTGCGAGTTCGAGACCAGCCTGGGCTACAAAAGTGAGCTCAAGGCCAGCCTGAACTGCACAGTGAGACCCTGTCTCAAAAAAACAATAAATAAATAAATAAATAAATAAATAAATAAATAAATAAATAAATAATAAATAAAATAAATAAAAAATAAAGTAAATCCGGAAACTGACAACCCAGAGAGTTTGTATTGTTTAACTACATCCTATTTGTGGAGAATTAAAAGGCAGAGTGGACGAAAAGCAAGAAATTGAACCCAAGCAGTCAAGCAACCTTCGAGGAGCTTAGATAGCCTGGGAAGGTGGCTCATGATCATAATCCCTCCACTCTGGGAGGCTGAAGCAGGAGGATTTCAAGTTTGACCCCAGCCTGGCCAATTTAGCTACTTAGAAAGGCCTCATCTCAGAATATAAAAATGAAAAATAAAAAGGGCTGGTGATGTAGCTCAATACAAAAGCTTCCGTCCCAAGTACCTGGGGAAAAAAATGGAGACAGTTATGATGAGCAAGACAATAAATAATGACAAAATCAAATCTAGGAATAAGAAAATACATTCTACTTTGTACAGAATTACTAAAATGTAAAGAGAACTGAGGAAGCCCTGGGCAAGTGAGATGGAGCGCCTCAGAGTCTCACATTTACACACTGAGGCTCTGTCACTGCTATTTGTCACCAAGATGCAAATGTTTCTAAGTTTATGTTTTCAATTTACTTTAAAGAGAATAAAAAATTTAAAACATTAAAAATGGAGCAGAATTTCAAAACAAGATGATAGAGAATCAACAACGGTTGTTCCGTTGCATATTGTTATCTTCAAAGTAGTTGCTCAGCTTACCAGGTAGAGGTATGCAAAATTGGTCAAACGATTAAGAATAACTGTTCCTTTCAATAAACCAAGAGAAAATAATAGTATAACTATCTGAGCTATTGTGTGTGTGTGTGTGTGTGTGTGTGTGTGTATCCTCCTTTCTTTCTTTTCTCCTTCTCCTCGTCCCAGTTCTTCTTTCCTTTGGAGCAGTTTCTCTCCCTTTCACAGTATCTATTGTACTGAGTTGTACAGATCACCTTCAATCAAAAGGACTGTTTCAGGTACTCTGAATTGCTAGGGGTTTTTAAATTATGTGTTTCATTCTCTGTAGAAAAATGGTTCAATATCGAACACTGGAATCATTTCAAAAGGATTTTCCTTTATAAATATAATCATGGATTTTATGTTGGGCTTCTTAGGACATATTTATTTCACTTTGATATATAGTTACAGGTTAGTGCCTAGCAGGGACAACTGAAAATTGCTTTGTTGTCATTGAGATGGAATAATTTCAGTTTTTAAAACTTCCAAATTGTTTGTACTTGTGGTGACCATAACGGTGGTTCTGGAAGGGCTCTTCTGTTGATGTCTATGAGACATGATCAAAAATACAGCAGGCATTACTAACAGGAATGGCATCCAAAGGGCAGGCTCATAAAAACATGGCAGGATGTTCTCATGCACCTTGTTCTTCAGCTCTTCCTCGAAGTCAAAATGACCATGAAAGGTCAACCTGAATAGATTCTGGGAACCAAGGCGGCCACAATAGCACCAAATAGTCAAGGAAGAGGACTTCCAGAACTGCTTCAGAAATAGGCAAGAGAGAATGAAAAGTGTTTGAAGCTAAGGACAGTATTTTGAGGGGAATTAATGCCAATGTGTCCCTTTTACTGTGACTTTTTTTTTTTTTTTTTTTTTTGGTCTTTTTGAGACAGGGTCTCACTATGCAGTTGAGGCTGGTCTTGAGCTCGCTTTTGTAGCTCAGGCTGGTCTCGAACTCACACCAACCCTCCTGCCTCAGCCTCCCGAGTGCTGGGATTACAGGCATGAGCCACCATGTCCGGCTTACTGTGACTTTTTTAACTTAAGTATTCATCACATTTTGATCACACCTTCATCATACTTTGATCACACCTTATGTATTTCATATGTCTATTTTTTAGTCTGTTTTATATAAAATATCACATTTAGCACATCCCAAAGAAACTTGAACATAGTGTATTTTCAATGTATGTTTTCTAATATTTGGAACTTTTCCTATAAATTCTTGTTCCAAAGAATCCGCTCGGCTTCATAATCTTGCTTGTTTCCCTGTTTTATCTTCCCCTACCTATCGGAAAGGATACATGGTGAAGGAAAGTTGATAGGAGTGTAACATTACACTACCGGCTTCCATTTGTCAGAAAACCTGTCCTCACCAAAATGTACTCAACAAACATGTGATGTTTTCCGTGTCACCATGCAGCTATCAGGGTGGCTGTCATGAAAATTCTAAAAGATGATGAACAGTAAACAAAATCCTTGTGCGCTCTTGGGGGAGAGGTTGTAAATTTGTACAAGCATTCTGCAAAACTATGTAGAGGTTACCAAAAAGTTAGAATCAGAACTGTCATATGACCCAGCAGCCCCTCTTCTGGAGATGAAATCAGAAACTCAAACTGATGTCTACACTCCCAAGTTCTTCCAGCATTGCTTAGTAGTTAAAGAATGATACAACCTGTTATGGACTTTAAGTAGATATCCCTTCCCCAGGACCTGATATCTGAGCATAGGTGGGAGGTGCTTGTATCACAGGGGAGTGATATTGATCAGTGGATTAATCCACTGATGATTTTATAGCTAAATGTGCTTGGAGATGATCCCAGTTGAGGAGGAGGGTCACTAGAGGCACAGATTGGAAGGGTATTTCTCCTCCCTCCTTTAATCCATTTTGACTTCCTGCCTGCCATGCTATGGGCTGTTTTGCCTCTAATGTGTGCTTTTGCCATACCAGCCACTCTTGAAGACACCAACTGCTTAACTACTGTGACTGAAGCCTTTACACACTATGAGCCAAAAGAAATCTTTTCTCCATAAACTTGTACACATCAGTATTTCATGCCAGCAATGAAAAAGTAACTAAGACAGACCCAAATACCTGTTGGTAGGTAAATAGATAAAATGTATTGTGTGTGGACACACCTAGAATGGAATGTGTCTCCCTAAACGGAGAAGGCCGTTCTGCCATTTGAGACAATGTGGATGAAATTGGAGGCTATTATGCTAGGCAAAATAAGCCACACACACAGACATGAGCTCTCCTGTATGTGGAATGTCATGTACAAATCCAGTCTTCCCAGCACCATTTTTTTTGTTTGTTTTTTTTTTTTTTATGTGGGACCAGGGTTCAAACTCACAACCTTGCGCTTGCCAGGCAGGCACTTGTGCCACAGAGCTATCTCCCCAGCCCCCCAGCATCATTTATTGATAAGCTTATTTCCTTATTGTGTGGTCCTGGCAGCCTGGCTATGATAGGTCAACTAGGTATAGTTAGATCTCTTGATGAGCTACTGTCTGTTCCATTGATATCTGTCTATTTTAACTATTATAGCTTCATATTTTGAAATGAGAAAAATCAATGCCTTCTAGCTTTGTATATTTTCTTGAGATTTTCTTGGCTACTCTTGGCCCCTAGAGTCTTTGGGGATTTATACTTATAAGATCACATCATGTGCAAATAGGTATAATTTTGCTTCTTTCACCGAATTTCTTGTTCTTACTTAATTGCTCTGGCTAGGATTTCTACTACTATGTTGAATAAGACTGAAAAGAGTTGACATGCTAATTGAACTTTTTTTTTGTACCAGGAATTGAATTTAGGACCTTGTACTTGCCAGACAGATGCTTATGCTGCTGAGCTATATGCCTGGCCTTGAACCTCTGATCTTAGAAAAAAATGTTTCTTATTATCATTGGGATTTTTGTGTACTATCTTTATTATGTTTAGATAATTTCTTTGCATTTTTAGTCTGTTGACTATTTCTCTTGTAAAAGGTGTTGAGAGCTTTGTTATATTCTCTTTTTGCATTTATTGAGACCATAATGTATTTGCTCATCATTCCTTTAACGTGCTATATCACATTGATGTTGATATGTTGAATTACCCTTGCCACCCAAGGATAAATTTCACTTGGTCCTGATGTATGATATGGCTACTGAGTTTGATCTCTTAGTATTTTTGGAGGATTTTCATTCTTAGTTAATCAGAGATATTGACCTTGATTTGGCAAGGTGTTTGTTTCATTTGGTATCAGGTAAGTACCAATCTAATAAAATGAGTTTGGAGCTTTCCCCTTCTTCAGTCTTTTTGAAGGGGTTGAGAAGGATTGTTGTTAATTCTTTTCATGCTTGGGAGAAGCACTTGATCATGGTCTTTTCTTTGTTGGAGAGCTTTTGATTACTACACTGAACAGCTTTTCTTTACTAGAAAGCTTTTGATTATTAACTCAGTCTCCTTGGTAGTTACAGGTTTGTTTCCTGTTTGTTCACAGGCTTGATAGATTGTGTGTTTTGGCTCTTTATGTAGCTTTTTCTAGGTTATTATATAAGTTATATATACAAGTTATTATATAACTTATTAGCATATTGTTCTTCCTCCTAGTTTCTTCATTCTTTTATTTCTATGGTATCAATGGCAATTTTTTTTGTTTTATTTATGTATTCTTTCTTTTTTTTTTCCCTTAGTTCTGCTAGTTTTATCTGCAAAAATAGCACAGTTCTTAGTTGGGTTTTTTAATTTTTTATGCCATATTTCATTTACTTCTTCTGTGCTTCTCTCACCGTTTCCCTATTCACCTGTGCCACTGCTGCTCCTCCCTCTTGCTGCAGTCTCCACTATAGCTTCCCAACTGGTCTCTGGCTCTCTGGTTTCCAGCACGCCTGCTTTCTCCAATGCAGGCTCCATACTACTACCTGTTGCTTCCTTATCCAAAGAAAATGAATTATGTGTTGTGTAGGACATTAGAACAGTAGAAAGAAAGATCCAAACGTCTAAGGGGATTCATAAGGTCCGGCCTGCACCTTGAAGGTGCTGACCCTAGCTCACTACCATTTCTTGCATGAAATATCACATGGTCCCCAACTCATTTGCCCAGTGGAGGCCTGCTCCTCTTCCCATTATGAACCACCACACAGAAGTCATTCTTCCTGTCACAGTACTCCATGTGTCCAGTCACAACACTTGTTGTTCATTACTGATTCTGCTTATTTAGAATTAACCTTCAGAAGAGGCGATGCCAGTCTTTTCTGTTCCAGTTATGTTCTTATCACTAACACCAAATTAGCCCTTGAACTTATTGTCTGAATTACTTCAGTTTGGACTCCTTGTTTTCTACTTCCTAGTTTTTGATAAGACAGTAATAAGCTCTAGACATTGTTTTTAGGAAGAAGTATAGTTCATCTAAAAACATCTAGAAAAACCCTTGGCATATATTAAGTACTTAATATATGCTAGCTGTTACTATTATCATCATTTTTTCTCTCTTTAATTATAGCAGTCAGTATAGACTTAATTATAAGTACCTGATAGCTAAAAATGTCTTACATTTGAGTGCTAAATGGAATACACAAAACATAGACACATTAATTTACTGAATAAATGCATCAGGCTAATAGTATTTCAAATGCCAGTGAACTAGAGAGTCACATTCTTACATACTAAATACAAATAATTAATCATATTTATTATAAGTAATGTACTTATATATAGAAATATTGCTTTGAATCATAAAATATTACTAAATTCTACCAGCAAATAGTCCATGATTTCTTTTTCCTCACAACTTAAGCTAATAAAATGTCTTGGGAGAAATCATTTTGAAGAAAACAAATCTTGTATACTTATGACCTCAAAGTATCTCTCAATATCCTTAGAAATTACTCATAGAATTAGCTGCTATTAATTCATAGATCTTCACAGTTATGAAATGCAGAGATCCTCAAGTTCAGTTTCCCAACCAGTATCGGACTCCACACAGTAGTATCTCATCCAGGTGACCACACAGCCAATACAGGAAGATCGGGCGATTAAATCCCTGTTCGTTTCCATAGTAACATATGATTTATTAATGGTTTACCTATGAGTTTTCAAGGGTACAGTCTCTGAACATGATTGCCAAATGAAGAAGAGTGGGGCACAGCTAAGGAAAAAAGTGAAATATTAGCATTCACCTTGATCTTTTTCTGAAAGGAACAAATAATAATGCCGAGGAGTCGTGGTCAGCACAGATGCAAAATAGCACTTTTCACTGTGTAGCAGTCACTATCGCTCTTAATTCACAAGCTTTTCCTGTTGTCCTTTTACCTATCCTTTCATTATATTTCTTTTTCATCTGATTCCCTCTTCCTCTTCATTTTCATACTTTCCTATCTTTGTTTCTCCTATTGTTATTTTATTTCTATGACACAATGATGAGGTCTTGCTTTACTAACCCCTAAATCTAGTGATTATAATAAATAATCGCTGGTGGGCGCAACAGTAAAAAAAACATGTGTTTAAGGGATCAGAAATAAATTTAGGGCAGGTAGGTTTAATTTCATCAATACTGACGTGCTAAGTAGCAAAGCATGATGTCAGATTCTGTGATACACAATAAGATCTGATTCTTTGTCCTTTCAAGACTAAAATGGACCAGGAAATTTGTAAGCAAAAACAACCAAAAGTGGCATGAGAAATCATACAAACAGAGGGAGGAGTGAGGGAGGGGAATAGGTGTAAACAAGGAGGAGAATATTATACAGGGAGAAATAAACAGAAATAAAGTAGTTAGCCAATAGAAAATTACTGTTCATTTAAAATGTTACACTTCAGGGAGTTCAAGACAGGAAAGACACGTTGCAGAGATTCTAGTGCCCTGGCACTGGCTTCAGCAATCTCAGTCTCATGCCCAGCTATTCGGTGAAAGAATGGTAATACTATGACATTAGCAAGTTTTCAGTGGGAGGTGAATGACAGCTTTGTAAATAGAGCCTTTTAACCTAAATAGTGTAAATTATTATAAATTGGCATGGTCAAGCCAATAACAGCTGTCTTTACAAACAGAGGCTTTGAAAGCGTCAAGAAAAGTGTAAAAAGAGTTTAAAATATTTCTGGGAAAAGGTTCCTCATTGTCATTAGGCTTGGCACCATCCAAATACTGAATGGTAAAACTATTCTTTTAAATTATTTCAGTATTTTTGGGTTCCATCTGCCACAATATGGATTATAAGAAAATATTTAATCATGAAGCACAAGTTTAATATGTCAAGTAGATCGAATGTCATTTTCTTAACACCAGCCACACAGAGCGTGACTTATATAAATGCTTAACCTTCCAGAGAATGGAACCCTTTCACTCAGTGCAGTAAACTGAATTCTGTCTTTTTACAGCTGTTCCCCACAGACAAAGATATTTTTGAGCTTCATTTACAAAACATAAATATCAGATTGTTACCCCAGTCTTCTTGTAATTCAAAATAGCAGCAGAGCTGGCTGAGCATCTTACTCATGCATTGGAGACAATTTCAAGTTAACACTGTGAAAGGAAGATGGATGTGCAAGATGTCCTAGTTTTAGTCTCTTTTATTTGAAAAATGTGAACATATTTCCTCTGTATATATAGGTTTAAGCAGATGCTATAAATACCTAACTTGAGGATAAAAGGGTGTAACAGCAAAAAGACATTTTAAAGTATTTCTACCTCTCACTATAATGGTAACCTGCCTATTATAAGACTATCAGAACCCAAGTAGAGTGCAACGTGTCCTGAGAGAGGTTTCCACAGAGGTCTGTAAGATCAGAGGAAGAAAAAATCCGATTCTTCCTGCAGCGTCCTGAATACTTTGTAAAAGAGGTGACATTTCAATAGCAATACAGTGAGAAAAAGAATATTTCGGTTTGAAGGAAGTACAGAGCCAGAAGCACTAGGGACAGAGGACTGGCAAGTTGGCACATTTAACAGAGTTTGTGATAGAGAAATTGCCATTAAAAAAGGTGGGAGAGGGGATGTCAATGCTAGGGAGATAGCTCAGCTTCATAAGCACCTAGATGGGAAGCACAAGGTCCTGGATTCAATCCCTGGAACCAGGAAATTAAAAAAAGATGTGAGGAAAAAAATTGTGAAAAATTTTAAGTGGCAGTTGGAGGAATGTAGTTTGTACTCGGTAATAAATAAAATCTCGGTGATTTTCCTTATGGTTTTCAAAGTAGAGCACTCTCTACATATATATCTTTCATATAATAAGAGATAGCTACTCATTAGATATTTAGGATGTACCCAGCTATGCTTGTCAGTTTATACAAATTACCCAGTATAGATATCCAGAGTCAGATTTCTGTTCATTTGACACAATATTTGAGACCTGATAAGGCCTTGTAACCTGGCGAGGACCTATGCTAGGCCATTACAGGGACAAAGCAGAGGACCAGTGGGTACGGATGGAAGGGACAGCAGAGCCACCTGCTCTTACAGCAACTGACCCAGCACAGTGAGTGCTCCCTAACATCAAAAAGGTATTAGTCTCTCTTTTTAAAAAATTTATTTTATTTTTAACAATAACTAGTACATTGCATATTATTGCCTTCATCGTAGTTGTTCAGAGCACAAGATGCAGACATGATTTCTTATCTGAACATCACTAGCACGGATCTTTCTTTTCATTGCATACAGAGAAAGTAGCTGTATGTACAGTCCGATAACCCATAACCAGGTGGATTATCAGCTCATCAGGCATTATCAGAAGCTGTTCAGGGGCCTGGCGGGATGGCTCAGTGGTCTAAAGCGCCTGCATCAGAAAGCTTGGGCGGCTTCAGGGACCACGGTTCGATCCCCGGCACAACATGCTGTGCCAGCCCCACCCTCAGGGTGGGCTGAGCCGGCCAAGAAAATAAGTGAATAAACAGAGGCTCTGAAATAAGAAAAAAAAAAAAAAAAAAAAAAAAGAAGCTGTTCACTTGACAGCAGGTGAATAACATGACAAGCCATGCCGGTCCTGCCCCCGGGGTGCGCCGAGAGGGTGACTGTGACTGGGCGTGGTAGCACACCTGTAATCCCAGCCCTCAGAAGGCTGAACATAGGCAGATCACTACAAGTCCTATCTACGTAGTGAGACCCTGTAGGCCCTGTACTAATGTAGGCTCTAGTAAAAGGAAGCTCTACTTCCAAACCAGGTTCCTATCTTTTTAGTTCCCATAGCTTCAACCACCATCTCTGAGTCTCTCACCTCCAAATATTAGACCCAAATCTGTCCTCTGAGTTCAAGATGCATAAATCACTCATCCTATTTGGCATCTGCATACATTTGCCCACGGGCATAGCGTGTTCCTCATGTATCAAGCTGAGCAGACTAATGATACTTGGCACCCTTCTTCTTCCCTGTCAAGTGCTTGCCTGCAATCTTTCCTCTTTGTGATGGTGAAATGTGGTGTGTGTGTGTGTGTGTGTGTGTGTGTGTGCATACATGTGTGTAAAATCAACTACAACCAGTCCCTCACCAGGCAATTTTCAGGTGACTAAGTTCACAAGGACATGCTTTTCTGCTGACTCTCCTCTCCTGTCCACCCTCATCTCTCCTGAGCTACTTTAGTTACACTCACTGCTGCCCCTGCCCACAAGCAGCTAATGCTAGGACCGGCAGGGACTTCCACCCTTTAAGACCTAAATAAAAAAAAAACCTTACTCTGCTTTGATTGAAGCTCAAAACCTTTCAGTCAGTTTCACTAATTCCATTGAATCTTTTGCTTTCACGAATTCTTCCCTCGGGCACCAGCTTCCACTGCGGCTGCTTCTGTGCCCCGACATGCAAAGCATTGGTGAGGGCAGCAGACGTTAGGGAGGACCAGGATTGCAGGAGAGTGAGAAGTGTTACTGCGCAAAGCGCTCCTTGCAAAGGGCACGTTAGGCATTTCCAGTTTCCGATGACCTCTGGCTTCCTCGCCAACTGCGCATTTCCACTGGCTGCCACCGCTCCTGACTCCCAGCGTCGGGCCAGCTTGCGCACTCCGCTTTCCACGCTTTTTCTATCCCTTCCTCGTATCTTTCTCCCTAGTTTGTGGCATCAAGCCATTTTTTAAACTTGAATACTGGCTTGGCTGTTTGTGCTTTGTTTTCGCTTGTTTGCTAGGGTCTGTTCCCAGCACCAGAATTACCCTTCCAGCTCATGGAGCTGATTCCCAAGTATTTTCCCAAGAAAGGTTTTTCCCCCAGTAAGAATTCTGAAGCCAGCAGCTACCATCATGAACGTTTTCTTTCTACTAGATAGTGTAAATCTGGTTAATTAGCCTGCCTGTTTCATAACCTATGAGCACATTCCTGTTGGATTTAGCATGAAGTTTCATGTTATTTTAGAATATTCTGCTAAGTTTCCCATAGTCAAATTCCACTTTGAGTCACTCTGGTGAATTTTTTTTTTTTTTAATGTATTTGGTACAGGGTTTCACTACACAGCTTGGACTCCTAGTCACCCGCCTGGTTCAGCATCCGCAGGTTTTTTGTGTTCACCACCATGCCCAGTCTTGGTGGCCTGCTGAGTGCCCCAGAGGTAAGGTGGGGGAGCTGAGCAGGGCTGGTGCAGCGGGACGGGCGGGGATCGGACCCCTGTCTCTGTGCTTGGCTAAGCAGGTACTTAGTCCTCTGAACTATCTCATCGGCCCTTCTGGTGATTTTTGATTCATACCTCTCTAGCACTCATCTTCTTATGCATTGTTATCTATGGAAGATCCTGTTCTTTCTCATCAAATAAACTCATATTATCCCTTATGGTTTAGCCTGAATACTCCTTGCTCTTGACTGACTCTTCCCCTAGGTCATTATCACATTCTTCTAGGCAATCCTTTTTCCACTTGTGAGTATTTAAGTGTTACAAATAGCTCATTTCCTATTCCTTATTTTCTTCTTTTGCAGATCCCAAATACCCCTAGGACAGGGATCATGTTTCTTTTCCGGATCATCCTATCCCGAGTACCAACTATTTAGTAGACACTCAATTTTTTGCAATCACCAAGAATTAAGCATTGCGGGGCTGACGAGATAGCTCAGTCAAATAAGCGGTTGCCTGGCAAGCGCAAGGGTCTGAGGTCAATCCAGGTTCTAAAAAAATAATAATAATAATAATGAGCAAAACATTTCCCTTAACTCCTTAACTTCTGGGCTTTAATTTATCTTGCAAATAGTAATCAGAGCCATAAGACCACATGATAGCGGAGGACACAATGAAACTATTTACTTTATTTTTGCATTTGGCACAGGGTCCACAGGGTCTGCAGGGTCTTACTACGTAGATCGGACTTGTAGTGAGTCTCCTGTTTTCAGTCTCTAAGCACTGGGATTACAAGAGTGCACCACCGCGCCCAGTCTCAATCCCTGTCTCAGTGCATCCCAGGGGCGGGGCCGGCAGGGCAAGCCAGGGATTGAATCCCAGCGACTGTGTTGTGCCCAAGCAGGCACTTTAGTCTGCTGAGCTATCTAGCTGGCCCAAAACCATTTACTTTAAACTTCTGACACATTCATTGTTGTTAATCTTACCTCAAAATGAGGGTCTAAAGAGTCCGAGCTGCGTAGTGAGACCATGTACCACATACACGCACAAAAAAAAAAAAAAAAAAAAAAAAAAAAAAAAAAAAAAAAAAAAAAAAAAAAAAAAAAAAAAAAAAAAAAAAAAAAAAAAAAAAAAAAAAAAAAAAAAAAAAAAAAAAAAAAAAAAAAAAAAAAAAAAAAAAAAAAAAAAAAAATCACAAGGGTCCCACTTAAATATATTGCAAACTTAGTAATTAGGCTACACTGTTAGCTACTGTCATGATTTAATTAACTGGTGTCACAGTCGTAAAGACATTTCATGCCTGTGGGGAAATTTGACTCTAAAATAAATGATTAGCGCTGGCATCTTTCCTATTATCCTTCAGGAACTGGGACAGCTACATTTTTGCAAGTAAGTGCCCTTCTGAGGTGAGACCATTTTCAAACTATAAATATTAGCAAAGATAAAGGGGAGAGAGGAAAATTAAAAATCTGGCAAAACTATGTTTGTCAGTGCTCATCCTTATAAAAATAACATTTGCTGCACTGGCAGAGTGGACCTGCCAGGAGCTTTTACTTTTCCTAACGCCTTAAGCCAGGAGAGCGTTGCATATACAATGCTTCCTATTTGCCTGATACCTGAACTGTTGGTAACAAATGTACTTTGTGCCTTTTCTGATCTGTGGGCCCACATCTTCCCCGCACAGTTTCCAGGTCTCTGAGCTTCTCAGCACAGTGGGCTTTAAAGCCGTTCCCATGGTTACCCTTTGTCAAACAGGTGAGCTTATGCTATCACGCGCAGCATGAGAGAAAAGGGGAAGCCAGCTGCTGTTGTTCACACTGTCACAAAGGAGCAGAGCTGATGACTGAATAAAAGGACTAAAAGTCAAAGTGATTATGGAGCCACACGTGACACATGCATGGTATTTGTGTGGCAGTATGAGACAACTTTTAAACTGTGTCTGTTCCAAAGAAAATGAAGAAGAAAACACATCAGACATTTTGTGGGACTAATTAGTTCTTGTTTTTCAGGAGGTCTACCAGATATCTAGTGCTAGGCTAGATAGAATGTACATAGAGTGTCATTGGTTCTCCCAGCGGAAAGCCTAATTGTAGTAGATTTTAGAATTTCCATAGCTTGCATAAGAACGCTGCACAGTAAAGAATGGGAAATGAGGGACCCGGCAGGATGGCTCAGTGGTCTAAAGCGCCTGCTTGGGAAAGCTTGGGCGGCTGCAAGGACCGCGGTTCGGTCCCCAGCACCACATGCTGCGCCAGCCCTGCCCTCAGGGCGAGCTGAGCTGGCCATAAAAATAAATAAACAAACAAACAAAAGTTCTGAAACTGAAACAAGGAAAAAAAATAATGATTAATAAATTAATTCTAAAAAAAAAGAATGGGAAATGAAGGGCTGCCAGTTGAAGGGAATTTGAGCCCAGCTTTGTCTGTCTTCGCAGCTTTTTTTCTTTTTCTATAAGGCACTTCTTGCGAACCTAACAAGAATAAGTTAAAGGAATGCATCACCATTTGCACAGTTGCAACTCACTACCAATGAAATACCAATAGGAAAGGTAGCATTTGGGAAATCATTTGGCTCCAGGATTCTCCAGGCTGGGGATGGTGGGATAATTGAGTCACAAAATTTGTAGTTAAAAGAACTGTCTTGAGTGCCAGCTCCCCAGCATAATCACAGAGAAGCCTGAGGAAACCCATTTAAAGCCTCTGAATCTTGGTGTCTTCATCTGTGAATTGAGATCATAACCTAAGAGGGTGTTTTGAGGACCAAACAAGAACATGCATTTGAAAGCGCCTTATGAAATAGAAAATGGGATATGTGGTATTACCCTGTCTACCATATAAAATCTTCAAATATCTGTTCAGCATAAGAGTTTCCTTTCACTTCCAAGTGTCAGGCTGAACCCTTTCCACAAACACTTTTTTTAATCTCCAAGGTGAAGAACCCTGCAGGGCCGGTGAGCAAGCTCAGCAGTCTAAAATGCCTGCTTAGGCAAGCTTAGGCAAGCACAGGGACCGAGGTTTGATCCCTGGCTCCCTGGCACCATGTGCCATGCCAGCCCCACCCCTAAGGTGGCCACAAAAAAAAAAAAAAGAAGAAGAAGAATTCTGTAGAACTCCTCACAGTCTATGTTGGGAGTCATGAAATAATTATCTACATTGTTATATACCATAAATTATTATTTTACACATATACCTCACACGAACAGCAGCCCTATAAAAAAAAACATCACCTAAGTTTTTAATTAATGCTCAATGAGCAACACAATTTAATTATCCTTCTCCACTGAGGTTGAGCAAAGCCAGTATAGTCAGGTCAGAAACCAGGGGACCAAAGAGAGGCAATTATAAAGGAAACAACAGCGGGAGAAGTTCAGGGGTTTTGATCTGTAACCTGCAGGCTGAGACTGGTGGCATATATTATCATTTGCAAGAACAAATTACTTTTATTGTAATTGTGCTTTTGAGTGAAGCTCTTAGGCGAGACAGGTATTCTTAGAGATGAGGTCTCTTTTGAAATCATAAAGGAAGAAGTGAACACATCTGGGCATGGAATCCTAGAGAAGGGGAAGCAGAACTGGTGTGAATGTGGTGTAGACACACGAATTTCACACAAGAAGAGAACCCAACATCCTCAGGACACATAGCGTGAAGTCTGCTATGTCGAGCACGTTGCATCTATGTCCACCCAGTGAGATTGACAGAGACACTGCCGTATGGGCTTCCGAACAGGTTTTAATACAAAGGAGAGCTATGTCAGTTATTGGTCCTTTTTATGTTATCATCATCTTTATCATTATCATGGCTGTTTCTGATAGGACACCATCTAGGAGTGACAAAGACATACAAACCTGTTTTCTTTACCTCCACATATAGCATGCCCAGAATGTGCTGGCCGGTTTCCAATACACAGTCACTGCAAAAAATATATCTAAAGAATAACTGAATAAGTAATGAAACATTGTAAGAAACCTCCCTTCATCTTTGAGAATAATAACTACGGGATGGTCTGGGGATTTCTAACAGAAGGCTGTGAATAATTCGAAGGAAGTGTCAGGAAAGGCCCGGGCAGGGCAGCTCTGAAAGGACTGAAAGGAAAGAATATCTAGCTGGAAAATATTCCCTGAAAACTTGAAAGGATATTAAATAGATGTATTCTATAATATTCACAGAGATTCTTGGCGTATCTAAGCCTTTGACATCCTTAATGTCACTGTTGAAAAGAACGGATCATCCTATTGCTTGCTAGGTGGTACCCCTGGCACAGCAGAATTTTCCCAAGTGTTGCCTCTAAAATGCCCTCTGGTGAATCTGCTCATAGACTGAGATACCAGCTGGACCACGCTTCATGTCCCAAGGCCAGATTTGGGGCAGCCAGAGGGTGCCTGATGCCTTGCCTGGCTCATCAGACCTGGGGCAGCGGATTCCTTTCTATCCGCTGGACTTCATTGGACCAGGCAACAAACAATTCACCATTCTTCTGACTGTGATGGTCTTTCTGCATTGTAGTGTAATCATGTCTCCTTTCTGTATTAAAACTGCTTGTGATTGCTATTGACTTTAAAAATATCCAAACTCCTTAGCAAGATGCATCTTGAACTTAGGCCTTCAACCCCCTGAGGACTCCAGGGAACTAGAGATCCTCTTGGCTTCAATGAATGGCTTTCTGAAATGTGTTCCCTGGACAAACTTCTGAGCATCTTCAGATATCATCCCTACCCTCCCTTCCACCCATCCACAGAAGCCCGCACCAGAGTTTCTTCTATATGTCTGCTTCACCCAAAGGTTCTCTTCTAGGACCAGGACCTTGAACTCTTGGAAGTCCAGCTTAAACAACTTAAGTAACACACTGGATTTACTCATTCATATTACAAAACTGCATACTGAATTGGCTTTTGGATGGCTCTATCCAGAATGTCAGATCAAATCAGAAACTCTACTGCAAGCAGCTAGCTTCATGGGACAGAAACTAAAAGTGCTCACTTTCCCATCTTGACATCTGTCTAAGTTACTCTTCTCCTGTTGCTGGGACAAATACCGTACATTCAAATGAAGGAAGGAAAAGTCTTTTTGGCTCATGGTTAGTGAAGATTTCAGTCCATACAAAGCTGGCTCCAAGGCAGACTGGCACATGGAAGAGGGTAACATTCATGGCAGCAGGATACAGCAGAACGGCAAGAGCAAAATATCAGGAGCAGCGGCATCAAGGGCTACAGAGAGCAAGTCTGTCTCCCTCATGTTGCATTCAGGTTATCTACCCCATAATCCCAGTGGATTCTGGGTTAATCACAAACTCTAGAAGTCTGCCCCATAATATATGAGGCTTTGTGGAGACAACTAGACACAAATCATAACAACATCTGTACCCACTTGAAGCCAGAGAGGAAAAGAGGCTCCTTTTCATCGATTGCAGAAGAAAGTAGAATCACCTGGCTCAGCTTCTCTAAGCCTCCTGGCGAGGGGAGAGTACAGTGACTCGCCTGGGCTTGTGCTTTGACCTAGCAATGAGGTATCACAATTAATAACATTTATTAGTACCTTACTATCTCTGTAGTGGGAAAAAAATGTTCTGAAAGAAAAGAATACAACTCAAAAAGGGATTCAAGCTAGGCAGAAAAACAGATGTCAAACAGACTACTTTTTTGTCTGCAACTAATAACACTTCAGATTGCATTATAACTATGAATTTAATACACCTCTCATTAGACTTCAAGCCCCTGGAGTTCAAGAACCTTCTTTGACTTATTTGCCTATTGCTAGCACCTAGCATGGTGCCTGATGCCGAGTTGGTACTTAGCTAATGTTTGTTTGCTGTTGAACTGATAAACGGATGGCTCTTCAGTGCTCCGCAAATGAAACACTGAGTGAACACGGTGACAGTATTCTGAAGTAAGTCGAACAAATGTTAATACAGCCTCTATAATTGGAAGGTCATTGAATGATTCAAACCCCAACTAAAACACAACGCCCTTTCAAGTGCAACCAGTAAGTTTTGAGTTTGTAGTATAAATGCTTTTATAAAAGACATTTAAACTTTGCAAAAATCTTATGATTTTCCATATTATTCCTAGTTTAGGAGTTAAACGGATGAAGTTAAAAGCTTCTGGGGCTGCCACAAGCTTTTGTAGGCAATGAACCCCAGGGAAAGAATATAAACTCAGGCCCTCTGATCTCGAGTTCAGTGACGTACTATTGTTTTTTCCATTTCTATGTTTTCTTTATTTTTTTAAAAAAATTATTTGTACATGCTTGACATTCATGTACATTACAGTAGTCTTGGGGCGTGGTTACATGTACATGCACTCATGTGTTATCACATGTATCTTTTTAAAAAATTCCCTTCTCTTTTCCTCCCTCTGTCTTCTCCTCTAGTTCCTCTATCTCATTTTTCATCCCTGTCCATATAATTTATCTAGGTTCTTGTTGTGGACTCAGTGTTTATACTCAGTGAGGTGACTAGGTTCCTGCATGTGTCGTATCTTTATTCTGCTTATTTCCCTTTCCCCTCCTCCTCTCCCTTTGCCCTTTTCCCATGGGCAACTTGTCTATTATGAGAGATTCATCTCCTTATCCCATCCTATCCCTCCTTTACCATTTTCTTTGTATTTTGCTTCACTCATGGAGAGAGTTTTAAAAACCAGTGAGTAGGGCCCAGGAAGTAGATGTCAGTGCCCCTTGCTATGTTATGCACCAGGTCCTCTTCCATTCACTGAAGGGAACTGGTAGGCTCTCCTTTCATACAACACTGCTGCTGTACTCTAAATTAAATTATTAATCCATCTTGTCAAAAGAATGATAAAAATACTAATGTCTAGGCATTTCTATGAGGATTAAGAAAAAAATGATATCTAAATCTAAATCTCTCAGAGATCTACATCTATCTATCTAAATCTAAACCTACACCTACAGCTACACTGACAATACTCAGTGCAAAGCCTGACCCAGATTGCAGAGTTGCTACTTTTGTCAGGGACAGTGAAAGGCTTCTTAGGATTTCTGAGTGATGCCTGTCTCAGGTCATTCATTTGCTTTGACCCGCACCCAGGAAATGCTTTGCTTCTCCCCCTCTCGTGTTGGTCCCCACTCTTTGTGCACTATCATCTTGCCCTTGGAACTTATCATCAAGTGCTTCCGTCTCCTGAGCCCTCCCTGAGTTTCCACTTAGTGCCAAACATCCAGGCCCCTCTTCCTGCCCCAGGTAGATGACTTTGTTCAACAACAACAACAACATCAAAAGGCCTAAGGAGTTGGGGATCCCTAGATCTTGTTCTGACATCTGTTAGCATTGGTCTCTAGAGCATAGTATTAGAATGTCGAGCCAGAGAAATCACTCCATTACATTTTGTGATTGAAATTTCATGGAAATATTCTTACTGAAGGGTCAAGAAATACTGTTACTTACTCTCCAAACCTTAACAGCCTTAAACATCTTTACAGTCACCACATAAATCAGTACCGGCCTTGCCTAAGTTGATCGGATCAACGTCTATTACTTTTCACTGTTCCTGCTTGTTCTCCTTCTCAGCAGGGATTTCACGCCTGCAGTGTGCTTTCAGAATTTCCTCCTGAACGTAGATTTCAGGACTGGCTGAGAAAGAAAGGACAGAGAAGGAAGCAACAGCACAGATGACATTTCTTCTAGGCTTACTGCCTAGATCTCACTCGGCTTACTGCCACCTTCTCGTTAGTGCCACCAGCGGAATCTGATTAGCCACTCCGGATTTATTTTTGGCAACCTGGGGGTGCGAGGGCCAATGCTTATTTTCATGGCTGATACAATCACCCCAAAGCTGTCATTAGCATTTGGAAGATTAGCCCTTTCTCTGGAACATGTCTCTGTCTGCGAAGCATCACGACATGTTAGACACACACACTTCTTAAACACTACAAAGCTGAGTCTGTTTCTCCCTCTCTTTATGGTCACAGTCACCTTCAGTGATTAGCTACTAAAGAATACCACAAAACGCTCTTCATGCTTATGAATTGCATGTTTGCAAAATTATTATTTTTCTGAGTGGATCAACTTTTCCAAGCGATAAAATAATTAAAGCTGGATTTCAGCGCTACACTTGTTTACATTTTGGTCCATAGGTTTTTCTGCTAAGTATCAAACACATTAATATTTATGTGGAAGAGATGAGTAGACAGGAAAAAGAAACAATATTTTCTCCCCAAAATAAGAGAAACTGGGCATGGTGGCACACACTTGCAGTGCTAGTGCTGGGGAGGCTGAGACAAGGGGGATCACTACGAGTCTGAGCTGTGTAGGTAGACCACGTACCAAATAATTAAATGAATGAATACATAAATATCAAAATGAAAAGTTTAGATACTGAGCCCAATTATCTCATGTGTGTGCAGTATATATTATCTGTACTGTGCATCGCATGGCAAGGAGGAAGACTGAGAAAGCAGAAAGGCAGAGCAGGTCTGAGCTAGCCTCCCCCCAATGGCAGAGGACCAGCCCTGCACTGCCCCTCCCTTTGGGTCAATGTGACCATCACACGGCCGGTGGGGTTTCGGGGGAGTGCATGGCCACACAGTGGTCCTCTGTCCTCCACCCGGGAATGACAGGCAGGGAGCATCATAATCAGACATTTAAAAAGTTAATCCGTAATGACTGTCTCAAGATATTTCAGAATTTCACTGAGGGAGCTCACCGATCTTAAGAAGCGCTTAGTACATGACATGTGTTGGACTGGGAGATGCAGCTGGAATATGATATGGTCCTGACTGAAAAGGACTTACCATCTAGTATGTTTAAGAGCTCAACATAATTAAGTACATCAAATGTTACTATAGAGTGAAAGTTTTATTCATGTCAGATATTCTCTGTAAGTACTAAGATGCATAAATGCTAGATTTCTAAAAAGTAAAATAAAAAATTATTATTATACTATTAAGTATGTAAATCCTCTTTGGGAAGCACTGATGTGTAACCATGGGGTTGAACTGCACTGGATGCTGATGATATGACATTCAATAACTACATTAATTTTTAAATATTGAGTGCCCACATGTGATGAGTAGATTCCACAGACACTTTTCAGTTAGGTGCTGTGTGACAAACTCAAGGTTAGAAAATAAGTAAAGCCATGCAGATAGCATGACATATACAACCGCCTGGCAAGTTCAAGGTCTTGAGTTTGAGTTTACTCCACAGTACCAAATACGGTGGGGGGAGAAAAGAAGGTAAATAAGTTAAGAGGGAATGACGGACATGGAGAAGCTCATTTTGTCATGGAACTCTTGACCTTGGGCAGATGGTCTATGCTTATGAGCTCTCAGTTTTCTTTGGCTGGCTAAGCCTACCCTGGTGGCAGAGCATGTGGGGATGGGGATGAAACCGTGGTCCACTGCACCTGCCTGAGCAGGTGCTTTAAAACACAGAGCTATCTCACCAGCCCTCAGTTTTCTAATCTCCAAAATTAACTTTTAAAAGTAATTTTTATTTCAACAAAGTCATTTTGAATATAAAGGGAAGATGACATATAACTTGATCAATGATACACTTTTTATTTGAAGAGTACTAGCATAGTACCTGGAAGTCTGTTAACCATTTCAGCAATTCTTTGGCACACCTACTATACAAGGGAAATCTAAGCAGGTATGGGAGCTCACACCAGTTATCCCAGTACTCACGAGGCTGGGACAGGAGGATCATTGTAAGTTCAAGACCAGTTTGTACTACAAAGTGAGCTCTAGGCCAGCCTGGACTACATAGGAAGACACTGTACCAAACAAATAAACAAACAAACAAACAAATAAATAAATAAATAAGAAATCTGGGACTCCAAGCAGGACACTGGATGCCTAAAGCATACAGGAAAAACAAAACAGTAAGCACATGAGTCTTAACTAAGAGTACATGTGTTGTATTTCTGCATATGCTGTCTAGCACAGAATCCAGAAGGAAAGTCTAAGTCAAATACTGGTTACAAACTTTTATCAGTTGTTCACGGATAGAAAGAACCAACATTGTGAAAATGGCCTTACTCTCAAAGCCCTTATATGGATTCAATGCAATCCCCATCAAAATACAATTAATATACCTCATAGAGGTAGAGAAAACATTCTAAAATTCACCCGGAACCAGAAGAGGCCTAGAACAGCTGGACAAATAAGGATAAGAAAGGGAGCATCACAATCTTTGACTCAAAATTCTATTACAAAATACTGTGACAAAATTAGCCCAACACTGGCAGAAAAACAGAACTGAGAATCAGTGGAGCAGATCAGAAGACTCAGACATGACTTCAGACACACTCAGTCATGCTATCTTTTACAAAGGAGCCAAACATGTTCACTGGAAGAAAGATAGTTTCTTTAATACATGATGCTGGAAAAACTGGTTTCCAAATGCTGAAGACTAAAACTGGATATATGTCAATCACTGTACACTAAACTAGAGCCCCCCCCCCCAAAAAAAAGGACTTTTTAAAAAAGAAGATTACGTATTTGGTACAAGGTCCCACTATGTGCAGTCTGGGCTTATAGTAATCCTGCTGTTTTCAGTCTGCTTAGTGCTGGGATTACAGGTGGGCACCACCATGCCCAGACTTGGTCATTGGCTCAGCACACCTGGGGGTAGGGCCAGCATGGCATGTGGTAGCAGGGATCAAATCCCAATGTCTGTGCTTGCTTAAGCAGGTGTTTAGACTGCTGAGCTATCTCACTGGTCTGTATCAAAGATTTAAATATTAAAACAGAAATAGAGTCTCCTGGAGCACAAAGTAGGCAAAACTCTTGAAGACATAGGGGTAGATAGAAAATTCATGAACAAAAAAGCTTTAGAGATAGCTCAGTGGCATGATCACTTGCCTGGCAAACACAAGGTCCTGAATTCAATCCCTGTTACTGAAAAAAAAAAAAGCTATCCAATAAAGATAATAACTAAAAACCAAATTGCATGGGAAATAGCCCAAAGAGTCAACAACAAGAATCTCATCTTACTGAAAAGTTTTTGTACATTAAAAGAACTCACGAAGAGTGAAAACAAAACCCATGAATTGGAAAAAAAAAATTGTTAACTGTCTCTCAAACTTCTATCTAGAGCACATAACATTTAAAAAAAAAATCAGGTGCCCCAAATTTAAAGACTCAATTTAAAAAGAGATAAAAATGGGCATCTGAAATGAACACATACTTCTGAGACAAAGACATACAAATGGAGAATAAATATATAAAAATTGTTCAACATCATTGGATATTCAAGAAATGTAGATTAAAACAACATTGAGATTCTGTCTCACCCCAGACAGAACGGCTATCATCAAGAAATCAACTAATAACAAATGAGGACTAGTCTGTAGGGGAAAAGGAACTCTTCTCCACTGTTGATAGGAATGCTGATTGGAGATCAGTGTGGCCATTCCCCAAAAAACTAGATTAGAAGTCCCATTTGACTCAGCTATTCCCCTTCCTGGTATTTTTTCCAGGAGAACTGAAAACATCATACCACACCGACGTGTGTGCACCCATGTTTATAGCAGCACAATTTGACATAGCTAATTCTTGGAAGCAACTCAAATACCCATCAACTGAGAAGAAGATAAAAATGATGTGGTATTTTTATATAATAGAGTATTACTCAGCTATAACAAAGATACAGTTGAGGCTGTTAAAGGCAAATGGATACAATTAGAGACCATACTCACTAGTGAAATAAACCAGACCCACAACGTCCATTATCTTCATGGTGTAAAAAAAAAAACTTCTCAAAAGGAAAGGACAACTTGGATGGGGGAAATGAGAATGAAAGAAAAAAAGAAAAAAAAAAGAGAGAGAGAGAAGAGGAATAAAAGCAAGACAAGACAGCTGAGATAAGTGTGGTATTAACTTCTATTGATTTATTAAAAGAAACAGTTGATGCTTCATTGTTTGCTCAATTTTGCCTGCCTGTATCTGGTAATTTGAACAACTACTTTGAACATAGCAATATGCTATGTAACAACCGTTGCTGGTTTCCTATCATCTTGCTTTAAAATTCCATCTTTTATTGGATTTTATTATTTCTTCTCTTTAAATGTAAAAAAAAAAAAAAATTCTGGACACTTGACGCCAAGTTTTCAGTACAGGTGCAGGTAGTTTTCACTCCAGTGCCTCAGATCTCCTGTCTAGACACTCAACTTCTATTACTAAGAGCTGATTAAACTTTAAAGAGCAAGATTTTCACAGGTATCTCAATTCTCACTTTTTCATGATTTCATAACTGACAGTTGAAGAGCAGGAGAGGAAATAATTACCTTGAAATGTCCTGGAAGTTTCCCAGGGTTGCCACAGCCTCACTTCTAAAATGGGAGAAATGTTCCTTGCTGAGCCCAAAGATCTTCCTAGGTAGTGAATGTTGCAATCATTTCACTCCTTGATGCTTCTTTTGTGTCTATCAGTTGACAGAGTGTCTGAACTAGACACTGCTCTACATGGGAGAAAAATCCTCAGCTAGAATCCTGGGTTAGTCATTAATTGGAAAAGGAATAATGACTTCTATCTGATGTTCTTGTTTGACTAAAATGCCTGTGTAGCATGCTTATATCTGGTAATCTGAACAACTAATTTGAAGACAATAACATGTAATACAACAATCATTGAACACCAATAATAAAATATAATATCTGTGAAACTATTTTAAGAAACAATGTTAAATATGAGCATGAGTTTTATTATTTTATTTTTTACAGTACAAAGGAATGAATCCAGAACCTTTGCAATGAGTTATATGCTAAATCCCTATAAAATGTTTTGTTTTGTTTTTAAGACAAATAGTCTAGCTTAGTTCTAACATGCAATGTTCTTGCCTTAGTTCCTCAGAGTGCTGGGTTGACAGGTGTGCACTTTCAGTCCCAGGAAGCATTAGTTTAGAACGATAATCTCAGTATAATGTTATTACTCATAATCTGAAGCTGACCTATATTTCCTTTCTTTCTTAAACAGAATGCTACAGCTTTCCATGTGACTGTCCACGATGATAATAACATCGTTGTCTCTTTAGA
Source organism: Myocastor coypus (assembly GCA_004027025.1). Classification (NCBI taxonomy): domain Eukaryota; kingdom Metazoa; phylum Chordata; class Mammalia; order Rodentia; family Myocastoridae; genus Myocastor; species Myocastor coypus. Next base: position 6,105 of record PVJA010004057.1, on the reverse strand, counting down.
AGCTTCAGATGTCACCAATCCTGCATCTGTGTATGTTGTGAAGATAACTGGTGAATCCAAAAATTACTTCTTTGAATTTGAAGAATTCAACGGCACTTTACCTCCTCCTATTACCTTTAAAGCCAATTATCATGGCCTTTATTATATCATCACTCTGGTAGTGGTAAATGGAAATGTGGTTACCAAGCCATCCAGATCAATTACTGTGCTAACAAGTAAGCATCGTGGGTGACATCGTCCTCTGTTCCTTCTCTGAATGTATTCTCATGTGGCCATGCATGAGAGGAGTAGTCCAGACTGCACATCACTTGACTCCCAGTCAAGTGATATAGATTCCAGGTTCCGCATTGTATCAGGAATAGAGCTTCTTACCAAAGCTTTGTAACATGAACTATTGAGCAAAATCTGTTTTAAATTAAATATATCAACTTCACTGAGGTAACATAGCTTGAGACTGAATGACAGTTTCAGATTAATGGTTGGGCTATATGACTTTAAGCTATATTTTCCAGTTAATAGTACAATTAAAACTTGTTTGTTTTTCACCCAGAATATATATTCTCATATTAAGAAACTTGGTATTTGAGATAACAAATTTATCATCACATGTATCCTATTCAAATTGAATGATATATTCTAAACTGAGACACAGTAAAGACATATATATATATATATATATATATATATATATTCCTTCAGCCATAAAGAGTTACTGTTGGTGTGTTGGTGTTAGGAAGATTTTAGAAGTGTTTCTAATGATAGCAAATTTTTATTCTATTCTTTAATTTTAGCATCTAAGCCTAAATGAAATACAATGCTTCTGTATACATTGCAGCATTTAAGAAAAATTGATATCTGTAAGGCACAGTTCATCAGTAGAACAACTGAATGGCCCAGCAAAGTTCTTCTTACGCATGCTCTTCAGGATAAGGTTTCCAATGTCTATGACCATTAAAGCCCCAACTGTGTGGAGCCATTGTGGCCCCAGTCATGGAAAAGGATGTAGTGATATTGTCTGCTGTGTTAAAAGGAGGGAAATAAGAAGCAAGAGGCCTGTGAGATAGCTCAGTGGCATAAGGGTCTGCTTGGCAAGCACAAGGACCCAAGTTCAATCCCCAGTACAAAAGAAAAAGCAAGAACTTGGAATTAAGTTAGAGGACATGATTGTCAAAAAATGAACTACAGTTTTCATTGGCAGTCACAGGACTAACAATGAGTCCTAAAAATTAAGGATAGCACCAGACTCAAGATCTTTAAGATTTATAAACATAAAACCTAAGAACTAATTGAAATAAAAGGAACTTACCTAATAGACAATCGTCTTAAAGAAGATTTAAATTTTTAAAAAGTGAAATAAGAGTTAGAGTCAGGTGGTAGGTCTAAACATATAATGCTGGGCATATAAACTTGAAATCAATGGTGACTCATTCTCATCATTTCAGAAATGTCTACTCCAAGTAATATGCGTAATAGTTCCAGTTAATTGAGCAAAAAATTAAGTAAAAAAATAAAAGATAAAATGTAATAGAACATAGAACTGTAATAACTTTTGTAGACCCAACATTTATTAGTTTTCACTGAGAGATTCCCAATCAGACACAGCTAAAGCAGTCAGCCAGAAATCTGATAAGTAAATGCTAAAAGATTTTTTGGCTACCTTAAGTGATAAAAAATGATATTTTAGTATTTGCAGTGAGCTCAGTTTAAAATATCTACCATTGCCGGGCATGGTGGTGCACGCCTGTAATCCCAGCACTCGGGAGGCTGAGGCAGGAGGATTGGTGCGAGTTCGAGACCAGCCTGGGCTACAAAAGTGAGCTCAGGACCAGCCTCAACTGCATAGTGAGACCCTGTCTCAAAAAGACAAAAAAAAAAAAAAAATCTACCATTTTCTCTCATGAAATCCTCTTTGACCTCTGGGTTTAGAAGTATGTTGAATGTCCAGAAATTTGGAAATTTTGAAGACAGCTTTTCTTTCATGGATTTCTAGGTAAATGCTATTGGGGTTGAAGAGCCTATTTCTTATTATTTGAATTACTTGGAAATGACTGAGGCTTTATAAGTTCAAGCCAGGGCTATCTTCCTCCTTATTCTATGAGGAGTTATTGGGTGAAGGTTCAGTAAATATTAGATCAAGTTGGCTATTTTAATTTCAGTCTATCCTTCATGACTTTCTTTGTATTTGTTCTGATAGGAACAGGTAAAAGAGTGTAACATCCTCCACCTGAAACTGTGTGTTTGTCTGCCTCCATTCTTTCCCTTAGTTCATGCTTTGCATATATTTTGAAGCTCTGTTGTTCAGGTGCTACATGCAGGCACTCTTAGGACTTACTCTGTTTTTACAGTGAGCTCATCCCCTCATCAGCCTGTGATGTTTCTCCTTATCTTTCTATGTCTTGTGATGAAGTCTTTCTTGTCTAATATTAATATATCCATTTTGATTTACTTTTGGTATATATTTGCATGAAATCTTTGTCCCAGCCTTTGGCTTTCAAATGCCTTATTCTTTCACATTTAAGTGTATTTTCTATAGATAATATAGAGCTGGATCTTGCTTTATGCCCTGCCTTTGGAGTGTTAAGACCACACTATCCAATGAAAGTACACTATTAACTATATTCTATAATATTAAATTTCCTGAAAAGCACAGTAAAAAGCATTTGACACAGTGAAATTTGTAACAATCTATTTCATTCAAAATATTTATTTCCACACTTGATCAGTATCAAAATTCACACATCATTTTTTACTTTTGAACATAAACTAACTAAAATTAAATAAAATTTAAAATTCAACCCCTTAGCTCCACTAGGCTCATTTTAAGTCCTCAATAGATGTATGTAGTTTATGGATATCAATTTACATATTGAGGGGGAGCCCTTTTATATACACGATATAAGAAAAATACATTGAAATTTTTAATTTAAAAAACTTAAACCCTACATTATCATGTGTTTCCTTTAAAATATCCCCCCTTCATATAACTCCCCCTAGATGAGTACTCACACACCCTATCACATTTGCCACCTTCTGAAACAGGAAGTCCCCTTTCTTGGCTTTACCCACATTGTGGTTGCCTGGATATTCTGAGTCAATTCAGAATGTTTACCTTTCATGGTCTCTGTGACTTTGGGGAGCAGCCAGAGAGGTCATACAGCTCCAGAGGCAATGAAGGAGGTGGTGGGGACGCACCACATTCTTAGGAGCCTTACTGTTGGACAGCACCTGCTGTGGCAGCGTTCACCACACTCCTGAGCACACCTCATGGAGACACACAGAGAGAAGTGACAGGTTGTTGTAGCTCTAACTCATTTTCCAAGGTTCAAGATGTAATTTCACATTTCAGAAATAATAACAGTTGAGAATATGAAATCTGAAGATCCAAAACTATTTTTGACTTTGGACTTGAGGTAGCCTCAGGTGACATGTGGCTTTCAGCATCCTCTTTAATTAAAGAACATGGTGACTGATTACTTTGGAGCCCCCAATGACCTGTGATTGTCAGTTACTGGTATCTTTGTGCCATCTTCATTTTTCTAATGGAAAAGATATTTTAATTAAGAAAGCATTTGTAGTATCTGCTCACAGAGCTGACATGTTGTTCCTGGAAGTAAAAGCAAGTATTTGTTGTAATCATGGATGGTGTTAGATGCTCTTGTTGATGGAATAAGCAGTAACAAATCAGATGGCCCAGGGGCTGTCCTTTGATTTTTCCCTATGCTGTTCTGAGCCTGGCACTTCCGCAGAAAACTGAGAGACAGCAAAGAATAAATGAACACAGCCAAGTCACTCGGCCAGTTCGAGAGCATTTCACAACCCCTAGGCTCATCCTCTGATTAATGTTAAATCGGCTGAGAGCCTCAAATATAATATGTGTACTTCAGAGGGAAAGGTTAGTTTCTCTATAGAGAAAATAATACCTGCGAACAATGATGTCTTTGGTACTTTTCTCTCATTTCAAAGACAAAATCCCCAATGCTGGAATTAAAGAAGGAAAGGTGTATTCAGCTCATGGTCTGTGGAGGTTTCGGTCCATAATCAGCGGGCTCCAAGGCACCATGGCGTGGCACAGGAGCAACAGCTCAAGATGAGGCTAGCACAAGCAGTAAGAGCAAAGAGGGGAAGCCAGCCTCATTTGCTCCCTTACATTATACGCTGTTATCCACCTACACCCTCTGCAGCTCCTCCTTCTGCACAGATTCAGGATGTTTATAAAGAACCCTGGCTCCCTGCTGAGTGGCTTACTTAAACTTCTCATCTTCTCAGCTTGACACAATGAACAACGTCCTAGAGGTTAATGTCATGTCTTTTATAGCCCAGGTTGTGGAACTGCTGAGTTACTTAACTAAGCTTCCACACTTCAAGTTGACTTCTACACTTCAAGTTGAGACAACATAGCAACCATTGGAAATGGTATAGAAATCAGGGAAGTGTAAAACACACATGGCTGTCTCCATGTCAGTAGAAACCCTGCCAGAGAATACTGCACAGTACACATGGAATATGTGCTACAAATATGTATGGATTATTCTTTACAGATTTGCTATAAATAAAGGTAACCATGAGTTTTACCTTCATTTATAAGGTACACTCTCTGTGTGATATTCTAGATGTCAGAGAAATGAAAGAACATGAAAATACTTTTCATCAGAGATAGAATATCATACTGGAGAAGAAAAATGAAAAACTTAAAATTACATGATAAATTTTACATACAAGAGTGCCTCGCCTCCTTTAAGCCTTTGGCAAGGCACCACAGAAGAAACCAGTGGTATTTGGCAGAATGACAAGGATTAAAGTCAGGGTCAAAAGGTATCAGATGTACAAAAGAATGGGGACATGACCATCACACACCTTGGTGGACCAAAAGAATCTCAGCTTGAAGCATGGAATGTTTCAGTCTCAGGAAAGGTTGCTGGAAATATTAGAGAAACTTTAAACTACATTGCCAGGGGTTTAGACCTTGCCCTGCTGAGTGCTGATGATAGGTTAAAAAAATGATAGAAGATTTTATTGGGAGAAACCTCTTTCTTGTAGGATAGCTGAGTCTTGCATTAGAATGGACCAGTTAGCAAGCGTTCCTTAGGGCAGTGGTTCAGAGCCTGAACTTTTTAGTCAAAGAAACTAGAAAACCCATATAGGTAGCCTCGTGTGGATGCTGACTTTCTCTAAATTTTAGTTTTCAGATCTGTAGCCCGCTCTAGAAACTAGCAACTGTTATGTTTCATAAAGGTCTAGAAGATGAAAATGTGATATTTGAGGGTCCTGTCATCTATTTGCAAAGACCCACCTCTGCTCCACAGGAAGAAGACAGCCACACATAGTACAAAAGCAGGCAAGTGTGGCTGTGCTCCCCTGAAACTTCACAGACACCAAAACTTGAATTTCATATCGCTGTTACATTTTATGGAATACTGCTGTCCTTTCAACTGTTGTCATCACTTAGAGCTGCAAAGCCTGCCCTTCACTCAATAGTCAACCAAAATCAGGTGGCTGCAAAGATTTGACGTCATGGCCTGTAGCCGGTGGAAGTGATTTGTTACATAATTGGGTATCACCCAGCCGATGAGCTTAGATGTTAAAGAGCAGTGAAGGTGGGGTGGGAGGCAGAATAATAGAATTTAGCTGTGTACAGGTCCCTGGGTTCGATATCTGGTAGTGTGTGCCATGCCACTCCCAGAACCCCTGTGCACTATGAAGGTCACCAAAATTGGGTGTAGTGGTGCACACCTATAATCCCAGTTCTGGGGAGGCTGAAATAGGAGGATCAGTATAAGTCCAAGCTGCATAGTGAGACCCTGTGCCAATTAATTAATTGATTAATTAATTATAAAAAATGTAAAGATAGTAATTGATGAGCATGATAAGTGATTCACATTTTCTAGTACCTCTAATTCTTTTTCAGCATAACTCCCAAAATAAAGACAGAAAATACAGTGCAGTGGCTGACAGGGAAATAGCATTGAATTTAGATTAGCATTTAACCTTGTCATCCCTGAAATACAGGTAGATAATAGCAGGGGTAATTAATGCCACAACTCTTAATTTCTTAAAAGGAAAATAATGAGGCACATAACTGGGGAGCTAGTCGAATATTTCTGCTGG